>JADRCD010127264.1:0-17022 GCA_019843815.1 Montemys delectorum | reverse complement strand
CCTTATTACATGATGGAACATCTTGTGGGTATATGCCCAGGAGTGGTATGGCTGGGTCCTCTGGTAGAACTATGTCCAATTTCCGGAGGAATCGCCACACTGATTTCCAGAGTGGTTGTACCAGTTTGCAATCCCACCAGCAATGAAGGAGTGTTCCTCTTTCTCCACAACCTCTCCAGCATCTGCTGTCACCTGAGTCTTTTATCCTAGCCAATCTGACTGGTGTGAGGTGGAATCTCAGAGTTGTTTTGATTTGCATTTCCCTGATGACTAAGGATGTTGAACATTTCTTTAGGTGTTTCTCCGCCATTTGGTGTTCATCAGTAGAGAATTCTTTGTTTAGCTCTATGCCCCATTTTTTAATAGGGTTATTTGGTTCTCTGGAGTCTAACTTCTTGAGTTCTTTGTATACATTGGATATTAGCCCTCTACATGATGCTATTCTTAAAGATCTGTTCATGTCCACAAATTGGTTCCCCTTACTGCAGGCTCTGTATTATTAACATAGGGACATTTTCATACATTATATAACATATTTTGACCGTGTTCCCCCATTATTACCTCCCCTCCTCCTTGCTTTCCCTTTTGGTTAGTTTCCTTCATTTCTCTACAGATTTTCACTTCTATTTTCATGTCATATGCATATATATATATATATATGTCAGAGTTTTATGTATATACATAAAATCTGGGATTTTTAAAATGAGAGCTAACCTATTATATGTGTCTCTCTAAGACTGAATTAACTCATTTAATGCAAGGATCTCTAGTTGTACCCATTTTCCTGCAAATGACACAACCTATTTTTCTTTTTGGCTCTATAGATGAGTTGTGTAACATACTAAGCTTTAATTTATTCCTTGTTTGGCTGACAAACAACTAGGTTGGACCTGTAGTCTGATTGTTGTGAACAGTGCTTCAGTAAGCATCAATGTGCAGGTATCTTCATGGTGCAATGACTTGCACTTCTTTGACTAAATTCCCCGGGAGTGCTATAACTGGCACTGTTTTTAGTTTTCCTGAGGAACCTCCATACTGATTTCTATGGCAATTGGACTGATTTGCATTCCCACCATCATCATCTAGGGGTTCCCCTTTCTCTGTCTCCCCATCATCATTGCTCTTGTCTACTTAATGATTGCCATTATGACTGGGGTGACAGAATCTCAATGTAGTTTTGATTTACATTTATCTGGTGAGTAATAAATGTAGAACCTTTCCCACAGGTTTATTGTCTATTTGTACTTTGTCTTTTGAGAATTTACCATCTATTAACCCATTCATTGGATTAGCTTGTTTGATTTCTTAGTGTTCAGTGTTTTAGTTTTTTATAATGCCGCATGTGTAGTTATCAGATTTCTTCCAGTTCTGAAGGCTGTCTCTCTCCTCAGTTGTTTCCATGGTTCTGTAGAAGCGTTGTAAACTCAGCCAACAGCAGATTTAATCAGCTGCAGATGGAAAAGATTTTTTTAAAAAAAAATTCCAAAATTAATTTTGTAACAGTGAAATGTAAAAGTTCTGTATTCTGCACACTCTGCTGACTCTACTCAAATGCCATGGCCTGCAACACACTCCGAGGTGGCCACAGCCTTTTCCAACACCCACTGCTTAAAAATTGTTCTCTTGTGTACTATAGAGCCAGACCTATGCTGGCTGCAGCGCCACAGAATAGTAACTAAACACGGGGATCATTTCCCCCTAAAGAACACAGTGTAGCAAGTATAGACATAGATTTTATATTATGTTGGTGTCATATGTAATCTATAGGTTATTCTAAATATTTAGAGATTATGTAGGATGGATGTGAACATTAAGCAATCCTTTGAGGGCAATTTGAGTGCTCATGGATTTTGATATCAAAGATTATGACCAGGAACCAGTGCCCCATAGATATGGTGGATGCCAGTGTGTGCATGTATGTCTCTCTTTGTATGTGCTTATATTTCAAATGCTTCTGATTTATGAAGTCGACTTTCTCTGGATTAACATATTAACACAATCTAGTTATAAGAAAATTTCTCCCTTAGAATATTATCATAACTATGTGAAGATGGTAAATCTTTCCACATGTGCAGATCTGTTATAAAGATTTTTGGATAGAGTTTTAGGTTTTCCTCTGGAAAGATCTTGTATATTTCTCTTTAGAATAATTCTTTAATATTTAAGGATGTCATTCTAGCATTTTTATCTGATTTCATATTTATTTCCTAGTTAGTTTTTGATAAAAAGATGAATGATATTTACCTTGTATTGTCATAGCCATATGAATGGCCCACACATCCTATTGATCTTCAGTGGTAATTACTATGTGATTGATCTGCTTCCCGCCCCCCCTTTTTTTGCTTAACTGCTTTGTAAAGGCTAGTGCTATATTGTACAGTTGTGGTAAAAGTGTGCGTTCTTTTTTCTTTTTCTTTTTCTTTTTCTTTTTCTTTTTCTTTTTCTTTTTCTTTCTTCTTTTTTTTTCTCATTATCTTAAATGCATATATCTTTCATTGGGTAAAGTTTTAATTTATCACCATGACATTCTTACCTGGGCTGCTTTCAATATCTTCAGATTTCCATTTTGTTTCTTCCTTAAAGTGTTTTCACATGCATAATACTGAGTTCTGGCTTTTGTCCCATGATTTAAACCGTATTCCCCGGATGACTTCCTGCAGGCCTGGTGCATATCACTTGCAAATGTTCCATACACACAAGCAAACATTTTTAGGTCTCCTGCAGCAGGAAGTTTTCTATTTTATCTATTTCTGGAATGAGATATTAGAGTTGTCAGTTACCAGAATTTGCTCATCTGCGCTCCCCTGTGATTCTTCACATTTGCTGTGCTACGTGGAACTTGATGTTCATGACGATTATAGGTTCGTAGGGTAGAGGTTCTTCTAGCAGTAAATACTATATGTCATTGTTCTTATGTTGATTTTTACTTCAAATGAAGAAGAACTATAGCAAATGGATGACTGCTGAGAAAAAGAGAGTTAACTTTCACCAAGGGATGAGCCATTTAATTGATTACCCAGTGCAGGATGGCCAACCCTGAAATCAGATACACAGAGTCACAATCAACCTGTAATAGGCTCTGTTTTAAGTCATTGGTATTTCGGAGCTATTTGTTATCACCACATAGCTTTGCATGTCTGAATGAAACTTCTTATCCTTGAGTGTACTATGTAAACTTGTTGACTTACAGCTGCCAAGCCTGTAATATGGGAGAAAGAACATCTGTTTGGGTTGATGCAACCTGCTAGAACTGTGAAGATTAAAATAGACAATAGATTGTGAAGTTACTTTGAAAATGTAACACTTGGTGTACACTTCCATCATCCATCCTTGAGTGCTGACTCATGTGGACTTTGGCTGACAACCATATTGTCAGAGGTATCCTGAGGAGCAGTGTAGTTCTCTCATTATTTCCTGTAAAGCAGTATTGATTTTGTTCTGTTTTGACACTTTCCAAACAGGATGTAAAAAGATATCCAAGGACAAAACCAGAGGCAAGGGGGTCCTCTGGAAGATGTATATGATGAGGCTGATGGTGATTCCCTTTGCTGGGGATAAGCACTAGGCAGGCCTCATGGTGGACCATATACTGTTAAAGATCTGAGGCCCCTGAAGACATCAGATCATAACAGAGCATAAGGACATTTGCCAGGGCAGAATGAAAGTAGCTTTCATCATCCAAAGTTGTCTTACATCTTCATAATAGAAAGCTCTCAGTTTTTATGTCTGTCCCTTTGTATTATTACTATAGTGCTAATTTTTTAAGTGCAGTGCATGCGAAGTGGCCACAAAACAGATGACCGGGGAAGCTATGAAGGCTGTGACTCAGTCCAGAAAAAAAGTCTCAAAATTATTCTCTGCATACTCCAGCACGTTTAGGCACATGGAGCCTCCATTTTTATCATAAATACCCAAACAGTTTCCCCTCCCTTTGCAGCATAAATAATGGGATTTGAAAACCCACACTTATGTTTGCTAGCAGACAAAGATAAAAGACTCAACAGAGCCTTTTCTTATAGGAACTGAGTTAACGACTGTTATACAACATGCCGTTGAATTTAGGCTGCATTTAGAGTAAGCAAAGAACTTTGTAGGTACTGTATCCTAGGTGACCTAGAGGGGAGGACACTGTGCTTCACCTAAACAGAAATGGCTGGAGATGTGAGAAAGCAGGAACATGCTTGATTGTGACAGAGGTGAAGGACGGGTAATGGTCAAAGCACAGGAATGCATACATCTTCCTTCCTTCTGTTTTTTTTAAAGGTATAAACTTTGCCAGCCTGGTCTATCTCTAAGCTTCGTGAGTCTTACTTCCATGTCTAATAAAGTTGGGATAATATCTTGAGTAG
Source organism: Montemys delectorum (assembly GCA_019843815.1). Taxonomy (NCBI): domain Eukaryota; kingdom Metazoa; phylum Chordata; class Mammalia; order Rodentia; family Muridae; genus Montemys; species Montemys delectorum. The sequence continues at coordinate 12,673 of JADRCD010127264.1, read as the reverse complement.
TTAGGTTGCTTTCACTCTGTGGTACTTAGGAGTAAACATTCCTAGTTCTATACAAATATGTACTCCTGTTGTCCTAGGGTGACTATCCAGCAATATTATTTTGTTTTGTTTTTGTTTGTTTGTTTGTTTGCCCAGTCATAGGTTTTATCAATTAACTAGCTTTCTGGAAGGTTTTAGAACACTCCAAAACAGATTTTGGTGATTTCGGATGAATTACCCCAGGCCTCTGAAGACTCATTTGACGATGTTCCATCATCCAGGAAGTCCACTAGAAATGTAGGCATGAAATAAGAAATTCTCTATTCTAGAATGTCACAGAATGGATGGAGGCACTGTTTTTAGGTTGAGGTCCTGATACTCTTAATCTTTGTTGTGAGAGGAATTGTTTGGAGCCCAAGTATGGTGGGTAGACCATGCTTGATTTTTCACTTTCCCTAGCTGAATTTGGCTACAGCCATGGGACCCGTTTTGACTGAGGAAGTTTGCATGAAATGACCTATGTCCATATAAGTGTGGCTTTGAGAGTTAGCTCTTACCTTGCCAGTTTTTTTGTTCCCCTACGCCATCACCAGCAGCAATGGTCAAAGCTGCTTTTGCTGTATTGTGTTGCTCTCAGAGTGAAGACAACATGGAGCAGGCTATAGCAGAGTCACAGTCAACTTGTAATAGGCTCTCATTGGTATTTGGAGGGCTATTTGTTATCTCCACATAGCTTTGGATGTCCTGAATGAAAAAGTTCTTATCCTTGAGTGTATTGTGTAAATTTGTTGACTCACAGCTGCCAAACCTATAATGTGGGGGAAATGACATCTGTTTGGGTTGATGCAACCTGCCAGAATCGTGATGACTAAAATAAACACCAGAATGTCAACTTGCTTTTAAAATGTAATTTCTACAAATATGAGATTTGATTTATGTTGTTCCCATATGATCTTGCCTAATATTTATGGTTGAAGACAGGCTCTGGAATTAGTTGCTGGATCATTTAATAGCTATGTGGCTTTGAGTAAGCGACTCAAGTCCTTGAGTCCCCTCAGCTCTAAATTGTGCTCTGTAATAGTAACCATGTTATAAGGTGGTATGCAGATTGAATGATTTCATCTAATATACAACACAATGACTCATTGACTCCTTAATATTGTGATCTGCTAAAAGCATCTTATTCTCAAGAGTAAATCACTAGACACAGACACCACCATGCTAATATTCCCTCATTCTTGCTAGAAGTCAGTTGGGGATTGATTGTATTTGATACATTTACAAAGCATTTGTTCACTTTAACATGTGAAGAGCAAAGCATGGGGTAGAATGAGGTTTAAGACTGGCCTCACACCAAAACACACAGTGAAGAGTGGGAGATGGGCATCTCTCAGCATCTTCAAAAGAGGATGCTATAAAGGCTCCTGTATGAGGAGCTAGAGAAAGGACCCAAGGAGCTGAAGGGTTTGGAGCCACTTATAACGAACAACAATATGAACTAACTAGTACCCTCAGAGCTCCCAGGGACTAAACCACCAACCAAAGAATACCCATGGTGGGACTCATGGCTCCAGCAGCATATGTATAGCAGAGGATGGCCTAGTTGATCATCAAGGGGAGTAGAGGCCATTGGTCCTGTGAAGGTTCTATGCCCCAGTGTAGGGAAATGCCAGTATAGGAGAAGGTGGGTTGGTGAGCAGGGGGAGGGAGGAGGGAACAAGATTTTTTTTTCTTTTTTTCCCCAGAGGGAAACTGGGAAAGGAGATATCATTTGAAATGTAAATAAAGAAAGTATCTAATAAAAAGAAAAGAAAAAAAAAAGAGCTTCTGTGTGGACTTACTCAAACAAGATGACAAGAACCCAGATGGTAGAGTGACATAAAATGCCCATGCTAGTGCTAGCCAAACATTGGAATGAAAATGATATTTAACTTAAAAAAAAAAAGACCAATTGGACACCCCTTGGCAATGTTGGGCTCCTCTTAGAGAAGAAAGGCACTGACTGGGAGGAGGGTGTGGATGTGGCTACAGATGGGATGCGATGCCTAACTGATGCTGGATGGAAGGTCCTTGAAACTGTGGTAGAGCCCCTTGGGCTTGCAACCTCAGGCAAGGTAGGGGCAGTGTGCATTGAGTATATTTGCTTGGACAAACACCAATGATAAGGAGGGAGGAAACCCAGCAATATTACAAATGACCTCTATTTATATGCCAAGCAGAGATTCTGCTTATGGTTAGGATACACCTTTCTTCACTGTTCGTTGGGTTGGAATTGTACAAAGTGAAAAGTTTGCCTGTTAGGCTTATTAATGAGTTAGTGTGTCACTCAGGTAAGTCTAAAGGAGGGCCCCATGTGAGATCAGCCAAGCAGGGGCTCAGGCACATGATGCTAAGGATGTAGGGATGTCTGCAATGTGGCAAGCCTTGTGACAGACACTTCATGAATGGTCCTGCCACAAGGCAAGTTTGCAGGTCACAGGGATTTTGTCTCCCTTTTCCCTTCTGCTTAGCCTGTTGACTTACAGACTTCAGCCTGTAGTTGTAGATTTTAAACTGTCTTGCAATAGAAGCAAGGCAGAATGACCTGTGTGTCCTGCCCCTGACAGACGTAACAGTCAAGCTAGCCTTATCAAAACATTCTTCTTCCTAGAGCATTAACAACCATCAACATAATGAGATACTGTGATTATTGCTTTTAATAGCAAAATCTCAAGTTTTGTAAAGGGAGAATGGGTAGAGGAATATAAGTTAATGTAAACAGAAAAATTAATTAGAATTGCATACACATTTTATGGCTACGTCTCCATAACACATTATTGCAATATCTATATGTCTATATATTTCTATTTATATCTATCTGTCTGTCTATCTATCTATCTATCTATCTATCTATCTATCTATCTATCTAGTCTGGATTTACCACATACACAAAGATCTTACTATCTATCTATCTATCTATCTATCCATCTATAGAGAGAATCTGGATTTACCATATCATCCACAATCTATCTATCTATCTATCTATCTATCTATCTATCTATCTATCTATCTATCTATCTATTGATAGAGAGTCTAGATTTACCACATCCATCCATCCATCATCCATCCATCTATCTATCTATCTATCTATCTATCTATCTATCTATCTACCTACCTACCTACCTACCTACCTACCTTTCTATCTATCTATCTATCTATCTATCTATCTATCTATCTATCTATCTATCTATCTATCTATCTATCTATCTATCTACTCCAGAGTAGTAGTCTCAACTTACTATGTAGCTCAGTCTTGCTCCTGATCCTTCTGCTTGCATCTCCCTAGGGCTGGGACTACAGTTGTATGTCACTATGTCCTACTAGTCAAGGAAAACAAAAGCTACAGTTTTCGTTTTTGTTATTGTTGTTGCATCAGGGTTTCATTCTGAGGCCCCCAAATCCAGCATATCCTTGAACTCATAGAGATCCACTGACTCTGCCTCCCATGGAGTATTGAGATTAAAGACATGTTTCCAGCCCCTTTATTTTAAGAGAAAAAAGGACAAAAAAACATATGTTAAGATTATATGAAGCAGGGCAATGCATTCATGGTGGCTTATTGAGTTACTTTTTTGGGGGATGGGTGGGTGGGTTCTGAGACAGGGTTTCTCTGTATAGCCCTGGCTGTCCTGGAACTCACTCTGTAGACCAGGCTGGCTTTGAACTCAGAAATCTGCCTGCCTCTGCATCCCAGTGCTGGGATTAAAGGCATGAACCACCACTGCCCAGTTGAGTTATTCTTTCTTCATATTTTTATATTTGAAACACTTCACAGTATCCTAAAAATACTAATGAAAATGATTTCACCAAGGCACTGAGGGCTATTATCAAAGTCATTCTCTGTAGCATTGAGTGGGCTTTGATTACTTCTTTGTGACAGCACTTGGTTTGCATCCATGATGCATGTGTGTAGGCGTGTGTTTGGAGGTCTACTGAATGGGAGGGAGCATATTGGCTAAAGTGGAGTGTTATGTTTGTACCCAAATCTAAAAGCGTATTGTTTTTAGATTAGATGCAAAATACAGTACTTTCATGAGTAGAAGGGCTTCTTCTATGCCTAACTAGAGCTTGGGCTGCAAAGATGAAGGGTGTGCATGGGAAGAAAACAGGATATTCAAGTGGCAGGACATTATGTCCAGGAAAAAGTGACAAGGGCAATTAATGATAACCTTTGGGTCTATGTGTATGGTGGGTGCTGACCCAGACTATGGCAACTGAAGGCTCATGGTAGGACCTAAGTCTCTGAGCTACATGGAGATGGCTCTCTAGGACCTGCAGAATCTCTTTTGGTGTTCAAATACACATTTAAGGTTTGTGGTAGCATAGTCATTATTCTAAAATGCAGTTTCCGTTTTCAGTATAAAACCTCTTTTATGCCATCTAAACTATCTAGAGGTAATCTTAGTGAATCTTAAGGGAAGAATTTTCAGAAAACAATTTGATTCTTATCTATACCCAAGACTCTCAAGGGAAAGAATGAAAATAAATGGCTGTAAGATTTGCTGAAAGGGATACACATAGGGTAAATGGTGGAGTAATGCTGTTGTACGATACTGTGCTCCCTGATCATTGTTGTTGTTGTTATTGGTGGTGGTATGTGTGTGTGCATCTCACACGTTATTGGTTATTGGTGCGTGGTTGTGTGTTTGACAAACAACATGGGTTTTTCTTCATGGTTGCTCTCTTCTGGGGTATGGGTGAGTTTTGATTGTTCTTTATTAAATATTTTTGTGTTAACCACTGTGCCCCAGGGTATGTTAAACCCTTAAGCATCTTTGAACAAAGCAAATATTTGAGGATCCTAGTGGAAAGCCATATGTTTCTCGAGAACTGCTTCCAAGTCACTACTACAGCAGGACAACAAAGTAAGAGCTCCGAGGAAGCATCATGGGACTTGGGTTTCAGAATCCATGTGGATCAGTGGGTCAGCCATGTAATGAGATCATGGCACAGTGATGTTTATGGACATGTGCACCGTGGGTGAGGCCTTGACAGCTTATTCCAGACTGAAGGTTATTTCAAGTCTGTCTGACAAAGATAAAGCAGCTTTGAGCATCTCACCATCTGGGCACTGTGGCATCTGGGGTGAATATGTGCATTCTCACTGAGGGACCCCATATGAGGATAGGCTTGAAGACTGCTAGTCTTCTAATGAAGGGCTGGCAAGACTGGCCTTCTCCCATAGCTCAGGGATCTGCTTTTTTCTTGACATCTTCTACTGTTGACTCAGACTGTCCGCATTTGTATATCCAAGGTTCATTAGAAAACACAGGAAATGCCTTGATCTTAGACAATTTAAAGCTTCCCTTATTGTTTATGTTCTGATACTTGATAATTCATCAAGAGATTATGTTTCTGATGCGGGCACTTGATGCTTACTTCTGACTAGTCTTTACAGATATTGCTCCTGTAGAATCCAGGCAGCATTGCTCTGCTGGAGTCAAGAGTTTGACCTTTGAAATGTATTTCTTCTCTAGAAATATTAGGAACCAAGATGCAGTGAGAGGTTAGGAATAGTTATGTTATTGGAAGATATGACCTTGATTTCAAAGGTAATGAGACAAATGTAAACGTCACTGTTCTGTTGGTGACTTTTGAGCACATTTTCCTGGAATATCAGAAAAAGATATAGGGTTCAAGAATAGTGACTGTTAGAAGAGTGTGTGTGTGTGTGTGTGTGTGTGTGTGTGTGTGTGTGTAATATGTATTATATAATACATATTGTATTATAGAACACCATATGCCTTTGAATATCTACATGACTCAGCTCCTCTTGTTCACTCAAATGTTTCTGTGTCCATGGGGATCCTCCCTCAGTTGTCTATACAATACAGCCCCTGTTTCTCTTGCTCTGGATTCATCTCATGCTCCTATGTAGTCCTCATTTAACACATGCAGTTTCTCATGTATTTGTCCATTTTTTATTCTTTTCCCAGAAGCACTCTCTCTTTCCCTCCCTCTCTCCTCATGCATGCACTGACAGATCACCCCAAACACCTCAATTACCCATCAGGGTAAAACTGCTACAGTACATAGTTGGTAGTGCTTTCTTATTATGTTGCTTTTATCTAGTAGTTAATTTCCTGCCAAAGAATCCTTAGCAAGTTGAGGAGCCATTTAGCACAGAGCAAATTTATCTATTGGGAGTCTTAGTTTTACCCATAAATACTCCATGTTGAACTTAATCTACAAGTCTTTCTCTTTGTGGCTTTACCACCAATGAATGATCTTCCTGTGCTGTCTAATTGCCATGATTCCCAATTCAGTAGATTTGATCACCGTTATCCTATGTGGTGAGAAGGTGGCTGCTTTTTGGTTTTGTACTTGTTTTAGCAAAATAGGTCAAGCCATTGTAGTATTCTAAGTCATCAGGCCTGAGCCTGATCTTTCCTATCACCTGGAATGCCATTGTGTGTTGAAGCATTTATATATATATATATATGTGTGTGTGTGTGTGTGTGTGTGTGTGTGTGTGTGTGTGTGTTATACTTGCATCCAGATTAATGAAAGTCTGAAAGTTAAGGCTAAACTTCTTTCATTAATTAATTAATTTATTTATTCACTTTACATCCTGGTCATAGCCCAGCCTGTCTCCTCTCCTCCCAGTCCTACCCTTATAAATTCCTTCCCTGATTACGCCCGCTTTTCTCCTCAGAGAAGGGGAAGCCTTACTTGGGTATCACCAAACTCTGAGACATTTAGACCCAGCAGGACTAAGTACATCTCCTTCCACTCAGGCCTAACCAAGCAGTTCAGTTAGGGAAAGGGAGTCTAATAGCAGGCAGTGGCAGAGTCCAAGACAGCCCCTCTTCCAGTTGTTAAGGGACACATATGAGGACCAAGCTGCTCATCTGCTACAAATATGAAGGGGGCCTAGATCCAGACCATGTAAACTCTTTAGTTGGTGGTTCCATCTCTATGAGCTCCCATGAGCCCAGGTTAGTTGACTCTGTAGGTCTTCTTGTGGTGCCCTTGACCCTTCTGGCTCACTCATTTCTATCCCTCACTCTTCCACAAGACTCCACTTGATGTTTGGCTGTGTGTCACCACCTGTTTTCATCCACTGCTGGAGGAAGCCTCTCAGGAGAAAGTTATGCTAGGTTCTTGTCTGTACCATAGTAGAATATCATTAATAGTGTCAGGGGGTGGCTCTTTCCCATGCAACTCGTCTCAAGTTGGGGCAGTCATTGGTTGGCAATTCCCTCAGTCTCTGCTCCATCTTGTAGGTAGGACAGATTTGGGGTTGAAGGTTTTGTGGGTGGGTTGATGTCCCCCTCTTTTCACTGGATGTCCCACCTGAGTACAGGAAGTAACCACTTCAGTCTATATCCTCTACTGGTAGGAATCTCAGCTAGGGCCACTCCTACAGATTCCCTAAAACCTCCCCCTTCCCATGTCTCCAGTTAGTCTCAGACATGCCCCCGCCACCGTTCTTTTCTTACACTCAACCCTCTTCAGCACCACTCTCCCCATACTGGATCCCCAACCCTCTTCCCCTCTTCACCTCCTCTTCTACCCAGTTCCCTCTCTCCATCCACATTTGAAAATTATTTGGTTTCTTCTTATGAGATTCACACATCCTTACTTGGGCCCTTCTTATTACTTAGTTTCTTTGGGTGTTTAGATTATAGCATGGTTACCATGTATTTTATGGCTAATGTTCACTTATAAGTGAGTACATACTATACTTGTCTTTCTGGCTCTGGATTACCTCCCTCAGGATGATATTCTCAAGTTTCATCCATTTGCCTGAGAATTTCATGATATCTTTATTTTTAATAGCTGAATAGCACCGTTGTGCAGATGTACCACATCATTCTTTAGTTGAGGAACATCTAGGTTGATTCCAGTTTCTGGCTATTAGAATAAATCTGCTATGAACATAGTTGAGCAAGTATTCCTGTGATATAGTGGGGCAACTTTGAGGTATGTGCCCAGGAGTCATATAGCTGGGTCTTGAGGTAAAACTATTCCCAGTTTTCTGAGAAACTGCCAAATTGATTTCCAAAGTGGTTGTATAAGTTTGTATCCCCGCCAACAATGGAAGAGTGTTTCCCTGGCTCCACATCTTTGCCAGCATGTGCTGTCACTTGAGGGTTTGATCTTAGCCATTCTGACAGATGTAAGATGGATTCTCAGAGTCATTTTGATTTTCCCCGATGACTAAGACTGTTGACCATTTGTTTTTTTTCTTTTTTCTTTCTTTTTTTTTTTTTTTTTGAGACAGGGTTTCTCTGTGTAGCCCTGGCTGTCCTGGAACTCACTTTGTAGACCAGACTGGCCTCAAGCTCAGAAATCCGCCTGCCTCTGCCTCCCAAGGGCTGAGATTAAAGGTGTGCGCCACCACTGACCATTTCCTTAAGTGCTTCTTGGCCCTTCGAGATTCCTCCATTCAGAATTCTCTGTTTAGCTCTGTACCTCATTTTAAAATTGGATTATTTGGTCTTTTGGTGTTTAACTTATTGAGTTCCTTATCTATTTTGGATATTATCCCTCTGTTAGATGTACTGTTGGTGAAGATCTTTTCCCAATCTGTAGGCTGCTGTTCTGTCCTACTGATGGTGTCCTTTGCCTTTCGGTTTCATGAGATCACATTTATTAATTGTTGATCTTAGTGCCTGAATTTTTGGTGTTCTGTTCAGTAATTTGTCTCCTGTGCCAATGTGTTCAAGGTAGTTCCCCACTTTCTCTTCTATTAGATTTAGTATATCTGGTTTTATGTTGAGGTCTTTGATCCACTTGTACTTGTGTTTTGTGCAGGGTGATAAAGATAAATCTATTTGCATTCTTCTACATGCAGACATCCAAATCAGTACCATTTGTTGAAGATGCTTTCATTTTCCCATTGTATGGTTTTGGCTTCTTTGTCAAATATCAAGTGTCCATAAGTGTGTTTCTTTCCGAGTCTTTGATTCTATTCCATTAGTCACCCTGTCTATTTTTATGTCAATACCATGCAGTTTCTATTACTGTTGCTCTGCAGTATAGCTTAAAATCAGGGATGGTGATACCTTCAGAAGTTCTTTTATTGTAGAGGATTGTTTTAGCTATTCTAGGTTTCTTCTTTTTCTAAATAGGACTATTTAGATAGTTTACTTGATCTTGATTTAGCTTTGGTAAGTGATATATTTGTCTAGAAACTCATCGATTTTGTTTAGATGTATAGGCTTTTGAGATAAGACCTAATGATTCTTTGAATTTCCTCAGTGTTTTTTGTTATATTTTCCTTTTCATTTCTGATTTTGTTAATTTGGATACTGTCTCTTTGCCTTTTAGCTAGTTTGGCTAAGGCTAAGAAAATCTTGATTTTCTCAAAGGACCAACTCTTGGTTTCATTGATTGTTTGTATTGTATTGCATTGCATTGATTGAGGAAATTGATGGTTTTCAGCCCCGAGTTAGATTATTTCCTACCATCTACTCCTCTTGGGTATGTTTGCTGCTGCTTCTTTTTTTCTAGAGCTTCCAGATGTACTTCTGAATTGATAGCCTGAGTACTCTCTAATTTCTTTGTGAAGACACTTAGTGCTATGAACTTTCCTCTTAGCACTGCTTTCATTGTATTTTAAAAGTTTGGGTATATTGTACCTTCATTTTCATCTTTAATTTCTTTCTTTATTACTTTCCTGACACAGTGATCATTGAGTAGAGAGTTGTTCAGTTTCCATGAATTTGTAAGCTTTTTGTTGTTTCTGTTATTATTGAATTTCAGTTTTAATCTGTAGTGGTCTGATAAGATTAAAAAAAAAGTTATTTCAATTTTCTTGTATCTGTTGAGGCTTGTTTTGTGACTGACTATATGGTTAGTTTTGGAAAAGGTTCCGTAGGGTGCTGAGAAGAAGGCATATTCTTTTGTGGTTGGGAGAAATGTTCAGTAGATATCTCTTAGTTCCATTTTATTCATAATATCAGTTACTTTCATTATTTCTCTTTTAGTTTTTGTCTTGATGACTTGTACATTGGTGAGAGTGGGATCCCTCTTACTGTTAATGTGTGGTGTTCAATGTATAATTTAAGCTTTAGAAATGGTTCTTTTATGAATGTTGTTGACCTTACATTTGTCACATAGATGCTCAGATTTGAGATGTCATCTTGGTGGATTTTTAATTTGGTGAGTATGAAGTGTCCTTCTCCATCTCTTTTGATTAATTTTGAAAGTCTATTTTGTTAGATATTAGAATGGCTACTCCAGCTTGCTTCTTGGGTCCATTTGCTTGGAAAACTTTTTCCTTCTCTTTACTCTGAGATAATGACTAATCTTGTTGCTGAGGTGTGTTTCATGTATGCAAAAGAATGGTGGATCCTGTTTTCACATCCATTCTGTTAGCCTGTGTCTTTTTATAGAGGAATTGAGTCCATTGATGTTCAAAAATATTTAAAACCAATGATTCTTAATTCCTGTTATTTCAGTGTTGGTGATGTTAGTATGTGTGTGCATGCGTGCATGTGCGTGTGTGTGTGTGTGTGTGTGTGTGTGTGTGTGTGTGCTTATCTTCCTTATTTCATTTTTTTCTTTGCTGGTTTGGAATAATTCATTTCCTATGTTTTCTTGAGTGTAATTAACCTGCTTGGTTGGAGCTTTTCTTCTAGTATTTTCTGTCGGGCTGGATTTGTCGATAGATATTGCTTAAATTTAGTTTTGTCTTAGAATATCTTGTATTCTACATCTATGGTGATTGAGAGTTTTACTGGCCTTAATAGTCTGTGTTATCATCTGTGGTTTCCTAGAGGCTAGAAGATATCTGTCCAGACCCTTCTAGCTTATAGAGTCTCTGTTAAGAAATCCAGTGAAATTCTAATAGGTCTGTTTTAGTATGTTACTTGGCCTTTTCCCCTTGCAGTTTTTAATATTCCTTCTTCTGTATATTTTGTGTTTTGATTATTATGTGGCAGAAGGATATTTTTCTGGTACATTGTAATTGATGCTCTGTAAACTTCTTTTTGTTTATAGGCATCTCTTTCTTTAGATTGGGGAAATTTTCTTTTATGATTTTCTTGAAAATATTTTCTGGTCCTTGGAGCTGATACTCTTCACCCTCTTCTGTTCCTATTATTCTTAGGTTAGGTCTTTTCATAGAATCCTGGATTTCCTGGATGTTTTGTGTCAGGAGTTTTTTTATATTGAATGTTTTCTTTGACTGACATCAATTTCTTTTATTGTATTGTCTATGCCTGAAAGTCTCTTTCCCATCTCTTGTATTCTGTTGGTGATGCTTATGTCTTCTGTTCTTGTTCTCTTTCCTAGATTTTCCATCCTTAAGATTCCCTCAGTTTGTGTTTTCTTTATTGCTTCTATTTCCATTGTCAGATCTTGAACAGTTTTATTAATTCCCTTCACCTGGTTAATTGTATTTTTCTGTATTTCTTAAAGGAAGTTAATTTTTTCTTATTTAAAGGCTTGTACCTGTTTGATCGTATTTTCCTGTATTTATTTACGTGATTTATTCATTTCCTCTTTAAAGGCCTTGATCATCTTTATAAGATTTGTTTTAAGGTCATTTCATTCTGCTTTGATTTTGTTAGGATATCTCAGGCTTTCTGTAGTAGGATGGCTGTATTCTGAGGGTGCTATATTGCCCTGGCTTTTGTTGATCTTTAGCCATCTGAGTGTTCCTGGACGTTCCTGGTAAAGCAGGTATCAGGAAGGCAGGCCTAATCTGGATGTTTCTGGTGCAACAGGCCTCCAGTGGGAAATCTTAGGCTGGACAATGGAATTCAGGGGGCAGTGCATATCTCAGCGCAGCTTCGTGTGCCTCCTTAGACTCAGTGGACAGGGGAATTGAGAGGGAAGGGGTGTAACCTGGACGATCCTGGTGGCACAGGCCTAATGAAGGCAGGCGGAGATGTGGCTAGACAATCAAGGTTAAACTTTCATGATGGAATGTCCTTTTAAGCCTTATACAAATGCTATCAACCTTTTCCTTTGAAGTTGTTATAAAAATGGCATGACAGTTTTATGTTTATGTTCTTTTCTTAGGTTTCACAGACTTTTAATGAAATAAAAACACCTGTCCTAGAGGATTTCATTTGGTCATTTTCTTTAATTTGCTGAAGACCTGAAGATAATGTGAGAATTGTCCTAATACACTAGAAATTTCTTATCAACTTCCTCTGAGTCTCTGACACTAGGAATCCTTTTGATGAAGTGAGACTAGTGAAGTTCTCACTGGACACACAGCCCTCTACTGGATGAGTGTGCTGATGGTGTCCTTGTTACTTTGCTGCCTACTATTTTAGTAGGAATATTTTCTGAGGAGGATAATTACTCCCCATTAGTGATGTGCTGAGAGCTGATGGGTATGGGCAGTATTTATTGATGGTCACACATACCACTGGTGCTTAACTATCATTCAATTGCTTTTCTTTGATTCCTTATCTCCACCCTGAGAGTTGATTATTCTTTTTGGAATGATTGTAATTGCTAACTTCATATAAGCTTCAGTTTTCTTGTTTATATACTTTATATACTTCATATAAGCTTCAGTTTTCTTGTTTATATACTTTAATTGCATTGTTTTATTGCAAAATATATTGCTTATATTTTGAGATTATAATTATAACATTTTCCCCCTCTTCTTCTCGCTTCCAAACCCTCCTCTGTACCCCATTGCTCTCTTTCAAATTTGTGACCTTTCTGTTTAAATATATGCGCGCGC
>JADRCD010127261.1:0-33260 GCA_019843815.1 Montemys delectorum | reverse complement strand
CTTCTTCTTCTTCTTCTTCTTCTTCTTCTTCTTCTTCTTCTTCTTCTTCTTCTTCTTCTTCTTCTTCTCTGTCTTCCTCTTAATACTTAATAAATGAGTAGGGTCTGCCACCTTAATTGAAAAGAATTGTGTTTTTTATTCCTTGTCATTTAAATTCTATTTAAGGCATGCATAAGGTGCCACTTCCGTTAAAACAAATTGGGTTAATGGAGTTTTGATAACTCTGCCATTTTTATTCTAAATAACCCTAAATTAGTCATAGGTGCTGCTAACTCAAAAGGGAATTTTATTTGAAAACTATGTCATTGGTTAGATAAGGCTTTCCAGCTCTCACAAAATGCTCACTTCTGATTTTCAATGACTCGTGTTATGCATCTCGGTGATATAAAACTTGGCTATGGCTAGCTTTTGCCAGGCAAGAAATTACAGAGGGAAACTATTAGAGACATGGTCACAGTAAAGAATCTTATTTATCATAGATTCCAAGTCTGTATCTCCAGGGACTTGAGGCTACAGCTCAATCATTCCAGTAGAAACTTTTGGACTTCCAAGAATTCCAAGGCGTGATAGTATGGTGAGGCTGGAAGTTTTACTTGTTTTCATATAGAAACATGAAATATTCCTGGTTCATGTTCCTCCTCTTGCTGCATTAGAAGAATCAGATATAAACATTTTTTATTATTCTCCAAGAAATATTTGAAAATTGTACAGGATTAGGAGAAAGGTGACATCACGAACAAGAAATATTGAGGAAGAAAGTTTTAAAAAAAATTAACTCTTCTTTAGTGGGGAAGCATAGAAACTGAAACAAAGTTACCGGATGAAGTCTACCTAGGACTCCTCCCATGTGGGATTTCATCTCAAATTATGGTCTCAGGGAGAGGGGATACTTCCCAAGAAAAGCCAAGGGGAAAGGGGCTGAAAAGGTCCTTGATGCAATGTTCTGACTCAGAAGAGAACTAGCTCTTGCTTTGAGATTTATTCCGCCTCATCCAGACCCACCATCATTTGTTTTGAATCGACCACAAGAGTCATGGCTTAAACAACAGGGTTTAAGACAGTCCTCTGCCTACCAGACACTCCCCTTTCTATCATCAGATGATCCTCTGCCTACCAGATAGATGATTCTCTAACTATCATTAGATGGTTCTCTGGCTGTCACATGGTCCTCCGTCTTTGTGATCAGAAATCTGAAATAGATCTCCTTGGTTTTGTCAGTCAATTGCCTTTGGCCTTTAACCTTCTACCCTGGCATTGTGGCATTCTATGATTAGATGCAGGGCTCACCTGGATATCCTGGATATCCCAGGATAACCTCTGGAGATCACAAGTTCTCCAGCTTAACCACATCCAAAAAGCCTCCTTGACCGTGTAAGGCAACATTCCAGGTTCCAAGATAAATAAGAAAGCTTATTTGTCATGTGACATTTCCTATGTTGTTGCTTGGTTCTTTGTCACCTAACTCTGATAGTGTTGACTGTCAATGTCAAAGAATCTAGAATTAGATGGGGCCCTGGATATGCCTGTTGGGACCTGCTTCATTTCATTCATTGACAAGGGGACAAGCTCTTGCTGTCATATTTATTCTACCTCATCCAGATCCATTAGTGTTTGTTTAAAATGACCACAAGCCCCAGGGCTTAAACAGTGGGTAAGATCTGCCCACAGTATGAGTCACCATTCCCTGGATGGGATCTTGAACTGTGGAAGCAGAGAAAAGGATCTGAACAAATAGGATTCATTCATTGCTTCTGATTCTATATGTGATGTGACCAATTGCTTCAGTCACCTGTGGCCATAAGGCTCCCGTATGCTTGTGTGTATCACTGATCTATGAGCTGGAGTAAACTCTTTCTCTCCTAAGTTGCATTTGTCAGCATATTTTATTATAGCAACAGGAAAAGAACAAAGACCTCTCTCGTATAGATGCCCTTATCAAGTCCTAGCCCAGGGAAGTGACATCCAATTTATTGAAAGCAATTTCCTCAAATATCCTCAACTGTCTTTGACATGCCATGTGTTCTAGAATATTCATTCATCCAAACTAGAAGGATCTGAGACAGGGACTAGTAGAGGAAAGACAGCTGCTTCTGAAGAGAAGAAAACACAGATTAAGACAAGCTTAAGGTCCTCGAATGGGGACAATAGAGACCTTATTCCTTTAACATCATTGGCTGGCTACTTGTAGGAAAGACAAAAATTTTCAGCTGAGAAGGTAGCCCAGTGGTTAAGAGCACTATTCTTGCAGACGACCTGAGTTTGGATCTTAGCAGCCATATCAGGGTGTTTACAATTCCCTGTAACTCCATCTCCAGAGAACCTGATACTCTCTTCTGTTCTCAGTGGGCTCCTGTTTGCATGTAGTGTGGTATAGATACTTACAAGCGTGCGCACACACACACACACACACACACACACACACACCCACCACACACACACACACACACACACACACACACACATTAAATTTAAATTTAAATTTAAAAATTTAAAAAAAAAGAGCCAAATTAATGAACAAATAGAAGCTCTAACAATAATAATAAATGATTAAGGCAATTTCTAAGAAACATCCTGGTGTACAGTTCTAGTATACCAGTAACTAATTTAAATGTCTACAGATCATTTATCTTGGAAAATGCATGTTGCACAGAGAAAATAAAACTTTTATTTTACTATAGTTGACCTTGGAAGAAACTAAACCACATAATGTACACACAATCGTGTCAGTGTCTAGTATTTCTACACATTATCTCTGGTTGCCCCACAGCAGGGCCGTGGTTCTTTTTTTTTTTTTTTTTTTTTTTTTTTTTTTTTTAGATTATTTTTTTTTTTACATGTAAATTTTCCCTTTCCCAGGTTCCCCTCCAAAAAACAAACAAACAAACAAACAAAAACAACAAGAACAAACTTCTTTTGCTTCCCCCCTCCCCATGCCTGCCACCCCACCCTCTCCCACTTATTAGGGCCGTGGTTCTTGAATCACTTTCCAGCAGTGAAGTGGCCCTGTGCGGCTTCATCATGAAGCAGTATAAGCCTAACTCTCAAGTGTGCCTACATTCCAATAACTTCAGACCCTTGAAAAAGCTCAACACTCAAGAAAGACAAGCAAAAGGTTATGTTTGAAGACAAGACACAGAACGACATCTTATCATAAACTTTATTAGGTTTTTAAAGAGAATTATAGATAATAATGGGCCCATGAAATAATAGATAGTCCCAGAGGAACTGCAAATGGAGAAACACATGAAGCAGTCCACCGGGGCCATAAACAGCGAACACGTAGTGCCAGCAGTTTATGAACAGCCAATGTATTTAGGGAAGAAATTCAGCTTCATATTAAAGTCAATATCATCTACTGATACTTACTTCTTAGCAATGATTTTTACTGGGTTCCATGTTGTAGTAACACAGGCAAATAAATTCCTTTGGATCTCAGAGAAACACTTCTGGAAAATAAAGTAGTTTTTCCATGTATGCTACTAGAATATGCTGCATTTTCCAGGATGTTATTAGAATATGCTGCATTTTCCAGTGTGCTAGTAGGATAGCTTTCCACTCATTCATTTTGTCATTTTTATCTGAGTATCTGCTTTCATAATATAGCTTAAGTATAAATAAAGACAATCATTGAGTCATCTATAGTATAACAACCTACAAGACACATTTCCGGGAACTGTTGCATTTAATAGCTCTACATAGCCTGTGAGATGGGTATGTTCCTCATCGCGTTACAGCTAGGAAAACAAAAGGCCCACATTATCAAGTATCTTCCCACGAATCCCTTAACTTAGGAACAGAATAGAGAAGTAACTCAACCTCAGTTCCCTGTCTCTACAGCTATATAATATGATTTCCTTCCTGACCTCTAGAAGCTTATTGTTTTCAAATCACTGTGCATAAATAATTGTAAAACATGAAAAATTATAATAAAATAATATTATTATCTCAAGAATATTTAAGCATTTTCCAAGTGCCTAAATATCTCATAAATTATATTTTCTGGAGAATTATTTCTTCCCACTGCTTCTCCTCCAACCAAGTTCCAGCCTTAATCTTGAGTTTTATCTTTCAATTTATAGCCATTTTCAAGATGAAACACAGCTTTTAATGAGAGATCACAAAAGTTACTGCCTATGTTACACAGAACAGTTAAGCCCCACTGAAGCCTAAATCCAGTTTAGTTATCCCATGACACACTCAACTGTGAAAAAAGTCCACTGTTGGGCCTGCCAGCTTTTCAGCAGACAAGATTTGGATTGCACCTCAGAAATGTTGTAGATGCCTTTGAGTTACACATTTGTGGTGTCCTATGAGTAATCAGACTTCAAATGGTATATCCACAACTGGTGAGCCTCTACAGTATACTGAAAGTTCTGTGGAAATTTTAAAAATCAGAAAAGAAACTATAGCTGATAGAGGGGCTGAAGGAAAGCCTCACAGAGAAGGCAACCTTGGAGCTGGGCGTTGGTGCTGGTGTTGGCGTTCAGTGGGAAATCACGGGGAGGAGAATCCAAGAGGAGGAAATGGCATGTGAAAAGACAGGCACGTAAGGGTCTTTTGTGGGTTCATTAAGCAGTCCATTTAGAATGGGGTGTAAGTCAAACAGAAGGGGTAGGGCAAGGTTGGCTTCAATCACTACCTCTGGGGAGGAGTGCATTTGGCAGTCTTCTTCTTTTTCACTAAACAGGTACAGACTAGAAACAGCAGTTGTTCACTGTACTTATACCAGAACATAAGTAAGTAACCCAGATCTGTTCCATAAGTTGAAAATGAAAGTCTCTCTTTCTTGATGAGCAAAGAAGCATGGTATAGTCAGCTATCTTTCCAGGAAGGAAGAAAAGACCTTAGTGATTGCTACATTGTATCTAGGAGGAGAGGTTGGCAAACCCTCAGTTTAGAGCCATGACATTGCAAAAGTTTTGAAAAAACCATGGAAACCCTCCATTGTGATCTTCTTGAGATGGAAAGAAAATAACTCCCTGTCCCTTGACCTACCCTGGGCTTATTTTTTCTTTTACTTTCATCTATGAGGAGCTGGTATTAGAGAATAATGCAATGAAACTGTTGAAAAGTAGAAATTTCCAGAATAGTATCAATGACTGTCAAGGGTCAATGTGCACAGGACAAGTAGAATGGGTCAAATTGATAGAATTTCATGGGTGGGCTGGCATCATTGTCCAAAAAAGTTACTTCAAACTAAAGTTAAGAACCATCAACATAACAGGTAATTTTGTTTTTAACCTTAGCAAATAAAATAAACGTATCTAAGCATATGGATGAAAACACCTGGGAGGGGGAACAATCTAGCCCAGAATGCTAACTCAGAAGGCAGGCTCAGGATAGAACTACTTTTTAAAAAAATGTGCTAGCTTGGTCAATTGGTTAGCATTTTATGTGTCTGTGTTATAAAAATTTTGATTTCTAATGGAAGTGAAGAGTACTCCTGTGGATCAGGTCTTAAACCTGTGAAGATGTGGGGCAAATCTAATGCATTACGTTCTTTATCATGTGTGGGGCTTGTTTAAGACAGCTGGCGTTATGCTTTAATCTACGAATGAGTTCTCCAAAATATCAGCAAAATAAATTCAGAAAACATGAGAATAACAAAGAAGTTGCAGATGGTAAGAGGAGGCAGGAGAATCAGAAGTTCAAGGTATGCCTCTGCTACACAGAGAATTCAAGGGCAGCCTGAACTAGATGAGCTAGTTGAAAATTACAGTAGGCAGAAAGCTCAAATTTATTGAATAGCTCCCATGTTTGGCCCACACCCTTGCAAACTGAGTGTCAAATTCAACATCACCACAATGCTATGAGGAATAAAAATCTACAAATTCCACTTGCATGAGAGCAAAACCAAGTGCTTTTCCAATTTCAATTTTTAGTATAACAGAATAATGGAAGAATCAATGCATAAATATATATTTTTGTGATTGGCACATAGAAATTATTAAACATACAGAAGGTTATATACAGAGCAACTCAGTGAGTCATGAACCAAAAATAACTAAATTTTACTGGACCCTTACTGTCTATGGAGAAGGAAAGAACTAAAAGCCCAGAGAAGATGACTACTGACAGACAGACAGACAGACAGACAGACAGATGGGCTGATGGACAGAGAGAGACACAAGCCAAGGAATGACCAGCTTTAGCTTGGAGAGGGATTCTGAGGAAGGGATGTCTGAGAGTAGCAAAACAACTCAAAATCAAATCATCAGTTCAATCATGGGTTCTACTCAAGACAGCTTTCAGATTGATTTCTCTCTCTTTCAGATTGATCCTCTCTCTCTCTCTCTCTCTCTCTCTCTCTCTCTCTCTCTCTCTCTCTCTGACATACTTGAGACAACCTTTTCTTGCTATTGTGAAAAATCTCTCTATATAGCTCATCTCTTGCAGATCAAAAGACCAGTCTTTTATTTAAATACCAATTCAGTCATTATCCTAGGTTCCCTTTTGATTATCCCAAGAGTCTGAATTCCTTGACCCCAGACCCTTGATTCTTAGAAACAAACACCAAGGACATTTTTTAACATTGAAAAATAAGTCAGAGATCTGCCTACTTTTGGTAAGCACAGAAAATAAACTAGCTGGAAGGGAGCCCACCAAAAATTACCAACTCTACTGTGTCTGTGTCTGGACTTAAACTTCCTCTGTCCCAGGCTGACCTTGAACTCAGCAATCTGCCTGACTTTGTAAGCATCAACAAAATACTTAGCTGGGTGGGATCTTGCCCTGTGATCACCAACCCCCAAATCTCTTATCTCCTTTAGGATCTTTCTGACAAGCTGGCTCACAGTGCAGCTACCTCTGCTCCTTTAGATCTGTGAAACTCCTTATACAATTCACATTGTATCCTTATTTTTTGCATAGTTGAGAAATTATATATTTTTGAACTCATGGTTTCAGAGTTCTTTCCCACAGCCTTGATGGCTGCCCTGAAGGTCTCAACATTTACCATTTTGCTAAGACAGACATACCCTTGACACCTGGATTCATGTTGTTTCTAAATATCATAGAGTCATTCACCTTGGCAAAGAGAACATTCCCTAATAACCTTGGTAGGGAAAATATTTCCCAAAGAAGGAACACAAAATAAAATATATATATTTTTATACTTACACCCATAGCAACCATTGACACTCATGGAGGCCCGCCCTCTGGTAACTCTTTTCCAAGCTTGGAAACCATGTCACGAAATCTCTGTCATGGCCAAGCCAGATTTGGCAGAGACAGAAATACGGGGCATAAATTTTAAAATCTAACATTTAGTGGTATGTATGATAAGCTGTTAAAATAATACCTTTATATTTTTTAATTAATTTTCATCTAGTATAACCCTGTGGCTTTTAGACTTTCATCCATCATGAATCAATGAGGGCAGATGGTTAAAAATAACTTTCTCCCAGCAAGTATATTCAAATCTATATTGTTTTCTCATGCAGTAGTGTCATAAGAATTTTCAAAAATATAGAGAAAAATCATTACATTTTCATGGAGTGTTTGCTTTGATCATGCTGTAATTATCGACTTAACCATGCTTACATATTCTTAGTTCATCATCACTAAGTTATTGATTCAACACAGTCATTCACAGGGGGAATGGGAGTAGCAATGGAATGGAAGTATGCTAGACATCAGGCCAGATTTGGAGATAGGCAGGAGAGTAATCATTTTTCTTCTACGAGAACTCATGGGTCACAAGGAAACACAGTTCCAGCAATGACAACACTGTTCACTGAAAATATTCCAGGTTACAGTAAAAAAGCACATTTCCACTAGACACACTTTTTAATATTCAAAAAAGATAGACATGTACTACTTCACCCTGGGAAATTAGAGACTTCTAGTTGGTACCAACATCAATGAGATGCATAACTAAATTTTTCCTTGTGTAGAAAACCAAAATTTTCTGTCATTATTTGTCATTTCTGACTTGAATGAAAATGCCACCCGTAGGCTCATATGGAGGAGCACTATTAGGAACTGTGGCCTTGTTAGAGGAAGTGTGTCTCAGGGGGTGGGCTTTAAGGCTTCAAATGTTCAAGCCAGACCAAATGTCTCTCTCTTCACCCTGCCTGCTGATCCATGTATAGAACTCTCAGCATCTTCTCCAGCACCATGTCTGTCTGAGTATCACCATCTGTCTTAGTCTGGGTTCTCTAGAGTCACAGAACTTATGGTAGTCTCTATGTACTGGCTGGTTTTGTGTGTCAACTTGACACAGGCTGCAGTTATCACAGAGAAGGGAGCTTCAGTTGGGGAAGTGCCTCCATGAGACCCAGCTGTGGGGCATTTTTCTCAATTAGTGATCAAGGGGGTAGGGTCCCTTGTGGGTGGTGCCATCCCTGGGCTGGAAGTCTTGAGCTCTATAAGAGAGCAGGCTGAGCAAGCCAGGAAAAGCAAGCCAGCAAGAAACATCTCTCCATGGCCTCTGCATCAGCTCCTGCTTCCTGACCTGCTTGAGTTCCAGTCCTGACTTCCTCTGGTGATCAACAGCCACGTGGAAGTAAGCTGAATAAACCCTTTCCTCCCCCACTTGCTTCTTGGTCATGATGTTTGTACAGGAATAGAAACCCTGACTAAGACACCATTCTTCCCACCATGATGATAACAGATTAAACCTTTCAATTTTAAGCCAGTCCCAAATAACTGTTTTCCTTTATATGAGTTGCCATGATCATGGTGTCTCTTCACAATAACAAAAATCATAACTAAGACAGAAGTTAATACCAGGGAGTAGGGTATTGCTGTGATAGGCCTGACAGGGATATGTGAACAAATGACTATTAACTCCAGTCAGGATGGCGATGATAAACAAAAGAAATTATTCCACTCTCGTCTAGCTTGGTCAGTTACTTAGTTTATTGGGGTTACTTACAGGAACATAGGTGACTCAAAGGCAGCTGCATCACAAAAAAGGCCACCTTAGTATCACTGATAGACTCATGAAAGATACATCTCTGCAGCTGCCTGTCTAACTTGTAGACAGCTCCACCAAACATGTCAGTTCTCCTGACAATTTACTGTTCATATAACCTGGAAATGGTGTCTCATTCATCTTGAAACTTTCCTATGAGTGGTAACTCTCTGATTAAGAAAGGCTAAATCTGAAGGGCACTGATACGCAACACTTCCTTTCTAACTATGTGTTTATACCCTTAACACACATAGTGTTGATAGTTTGACAGTATGACCATTTACAAAGCAGTAGGTTCCCCCTAGAGTCTACAAACTCCCCAGTCATAGACTTTCGATCAGGTTTACAGTACCATCCTTGAAGTCCTAACTGTAAGGCAAGTCTTATATTCAAAAAGAAAGCATTGGTTACCCTCATTGCTGCCATGCCATGATTACACCAATGGGCACATCTTGTCACATAGGTATTATTGTAGCATGCAGGGTCTAGGGATGAGTATAACCATTAATGCCTTTGCTTACCTCAGTAGCCTGTATAGCATGTTCTAGAGCTATGTGAGCATATATATTTTTATAGGTGCTTTTAAGATATAATATCAGAGAAAATTCTTTCCGCAGTGGGTAGTAGTTAATCCAGAGACTCATAACTTGTCAAGTGCTGGGTATAAATAAATATAAGTTCCAGCTGTGGATGGATCACCTATGTCCCCCGGGAAGCACAGTAGAGTAAGAAGCAGAAAGAATTATGAGCTTGTAGATGGGGATAAGAACTGTAAGAGGCTGCCTTCTAGGCATGGCATGGATGATTCATCAACTCCCAAAAGCTGCAGTAACATGTACAAGATCTAACATAATATAAAGCTAGTCAAAATTACAGCAGGAATAGAGAAGGAGCCCACAAAGCCCCACCACTAATGCAGGGGCTACTGGCATTTGATTGATGCTGAGAGAGAATGAAGTACACTGGTAGCTGCCTATGTCCCAGTGGATAGCCCCACACCCATGGACATATGAACAACATTAATTGGCTTCACAGGATGATTAATACAAATTTTTAAGGGAACTAAAGTTCAGAGGGAGGCAGGGTGATGGCCACTAGAGGGAGTAGGAGGGAGGTGGTAATGGGTAGATAAGATTAAAATACAGTGTATAAATATATGAAAACTTCAAGAAATAAAAAAAAATATTATTGAAAAGTATGGAATTCCTAGCAATTATGGAAATCTAAATGAATACGACTTTGAGATTTCATCTTACCCCTGTCAGAAGGGCATAGAAGATAAATAGGACAATTCACAACAAATGCTCAAGGGGCTGTGGGGGGAAAGGGAGCCCTTATTCACTGTTGATGGGATTACACACTCATGCCCCCACTGTGAAAATAAATGTGGATAATCCTCAAAAAAACTAAAAGTAAATGTACTATGCGACCCAGCCATGCTATTTCTTGGAGTATTCCCAAAGGACTCGTTCTGCTCTGCAATACTGGCTCAGCCACCTTCATAGCTTCTCTATTTACATAGTGAGGAATGGAGACAACCTGACTAAAAACATCATCTTGAATGAAGTAAGCAAGACCCAGAAGACGAGCATCTCAGACTTGCTCTTACTGGAGGCTCCTAACTCCGTATCTTCAGCTGTGAGTACATAGCTTGTAGTAACTACAGAAACCAAAAAAAGTAAACCTAATCATTGCCAGGATGCAGGGGGAATAGAGGAATAGCAGGGTTTAAGACATCTCATCGGACTTACAATAAAATGTCTGAAAAGCCACAAGGAATCACTGTATTAACTATTTTAAAAAACTATAATACAGGTAACTCCATATATAGTTTTAATGAGCCTTTCTCATCAGGGCTAATAGTGCTCCCTCCAAGAGCCAAGGACCACTTCACAAAAAGGCAGAATGAGAAGTCCTTTTGAGTTGTTTTTTGGAGCTGTACAAGAAACTTCAAAACATATAGCTGACTCCTGTTTCCCTTGGTTACCCCTAGAAGTGGAAGGTATCCCTATTGCTAAAGACACATGTACTTCAGACACAAGGCCAGAGACCCTCCAGCTGGAACTGACCTGAGAGCTCTATCCCTGAGGACTACTTTTTGTGGTACCAGAAGATGCCACAGGAGCTCCTTAAAGATGGAGGCAACAAGTAGTCCTGTCCAGCTATAACACCTATGAACTACATCAACAATCGGCATGGCAGGGAAACCTTAAGAATGCAGTAGTGACACATACTACTGGTAGTAACCATGCCAAGTATTGGAAACCTAGCTAACTAATCAATGCTAGAGAAGTTATAGTTATTGGCGGGGAATCTACAACTACTAATATACTAAACCAGCATAATCCTTAACAAAAATGTGTAAACATTTTTCCTCATACACACAGACAAGTTCAGTGTTCCCTCTTATAATGGAAACCTCTTTGTGATAGATGGAGGCCACTACAGAAAACTACAACCAATCAAAATGCATCTGGGGTCTGTGCCCATATCTGTGGCCTGAGTTACCACCAAAGGCCAAGTGGATGGATGTCCACGGTCTGGGCTGCCGTCAGCGATCATTTGGAGCTATGCTCTATGAGGACACATAGTGGTCTGAGTGGCCTGCGCTGCCATGTGAGGTCATGGTGACGTCCGGGCACATGCTGCTGCTGAAGGCCATGTCTGAGTCTGTGGTCCTATGGCATCTGGGGTCTGTGTTGGTGTCCCAGGCCAGTGTTACCACCAAAGGCCATGCTGATGTCCCTGGTCTGGACTGTTGCCTGAGGCACTGTGCTGAGCTGGTGCTGCTCCTTTGCCTGAGCAGCACAGGAGAGTTGACCCTGATGGCTGGGGAGTAGGGGAGCCAGCCCTGAGGGTGTGAGCATGGGAAAGCTGGCCTCACCACTTGTCTTCTGTGGTGTGACATGGGCAAGGGAGAGATGCCCTCCACCACCTCCATCCCTTCCTCCCTACAGCAAGTAAAAGAGCTGACCCCAGAGTCATGAGAGTGGAAGAGCTGGCTCCTCACCAGGGTCACTACTTGGAAGAGTGGGCCGTGTACCTCACCTGACAACACAGTAGAGCTGGCCCTGGTGACCAAGGCATAGATGAGCCAGCCCAAGGACAGGAGAGGAAAAGAGATGACCCTGCCCCCTTACTTCGTGAGGCCTTGAGAGAGCTAGTTGGAGCTCATTGCAGTGGTGCCAGGACAGGAGAGCTGGAAGGGTGACCTATGCAGTTAGCTTCCAGGTCCAGATCTAACATCTATGTCATCTATTTGAGGTGGTCCACTTCACCATCTACCTCATCAATGATCTACTTGAGTACATGGAAGAGCTGGACCTGCAGGTCCAAAGCTGCAGGATCTCCATGACACAGGGTAATCATAGGACATCAGAGAGGAGTCCCAGTGAGGATTCAGTATTAATAGTGCAGCAGAAGCCAGAGGCCTTAGACCAATGACTCATTGCAATGAACATTTGCAAACAAAGATGTGTGGACAAAAGGGTACACTGTGTGACACACTGTGACACACTACGGCTTCCACAACAGGATAGCGTTTATTATTATTTATTATGATTCTATCTTATCTTCTTTGGGGGAGGTTGCAATGGCTGAATGTACTTACAAACAGACAGGGAGATGAGTGGGATTGGTGTTCATGATGCAAAATTCACAAAAAAAAATTCAATAAAAACTTTTTTAAAATATATTTTCAGTAACTGGTGGGGTGGCTTAGAATCTCTTGCTAACAGGAGTTCAATTTCCAGCACCCACTCATAGCCTCCTGGAACTCTAGCTTCAGAAGATCCAAAGTCATCTTCTGTCCTTCATGGGCACCCTTCACACGCACATGTGCAGACATATACCATATACACCCACTCGCACACACACGCACATACACACAGACACACACACACATACACACACACATACACACACACATACAATTTATTTATTTATTTATTCATTAGAATGTAATCAATTTTTTTAAAGTTTACCTAACTTGTGTGACTTGGGGAATCTCCTTAGATTAACTTAACAACACAATTGTCTCTGTATCAGCATTTTCTAGTGAGCTAATCATAGTAGTCATTCAATAAATGCATATGTGGCAAATAGCTAGAAAAAATTCTCAGTTAAAAGGTAACCTTAATGAAGGTATTTAGACAGTAAAAATGCCTGACAAAACCTTTCTTATCTTTATCTGCAATATCCACCATTAGCATGCAAAGCTATTTGGCTTTATTACACTCCAAAGTTATGTTCCGCAGCTGTGTTTTTGTAGCTGTGAAATTTAGTCCTCTGATTACATCTTAGCTGTTTACATTTTAGCTGTGAAATGGAATTTTGTTTTTAGCTAGCTAACAAGAGAACTTCTGTTACATCAGTTTCAAAAATTGACATCAGAAATAACTTCAAATATCTCAAAATGTCCTTTACTCTTCCTTGTGTGGTATCTACCATGTAATAATTACTTACATTAAACATTTAAATTACTTTATCATTTTCTCCTTAGTAATTTCAGTTATATTCTGAACAGCAATGAAAGGCACACAGTATATGGGAAACAGTGCAGAGCTTTGTTCCTTATTCACCCATGAACATCCCTCTTCTAAAGATAAGTTAATGTGCACATGAACACAAGTAAACTAAAAAGCAAACAAAGGCACACATAGCTTATTGTGCAAACTAAACTGCAACTGGCTTAGTAAGACTATTCGGAGGGTTCAAGGCTTCAGTACTCCGAAGGGCCTCTGGCTCAACAGTTGTGAAATGCTAATTCTCAGGAATCACATCAGTGTTCTCAGATCTGGTTTTACTGACAACTCTTGAGGGTTGTGCTATGACACACTTGAATATCATTAGTTTGCCACTAAATACTTTCTTCAAGATTTTTGAGCATAGCCTGATAGTTTTGCCTACACAGAATAGGAGCAAGACTGGTTGGTCACAGATACACTGTAATATCTGTGCTTCATTTAGTGTCTTTCTTAGTCTAGTCACACTTGGGAGAGAGACAATTTACTGCCTAAGACTAACTCGCTGATGATGTAGTTGGAAATCCCTCTTTAGACTCAGCACAACTCACAAAACCAATGCCATCACTTGATAGCTTTACCTCTTTTGGTGCAAACTCAGCTTTTCACACTGATTTTACTCAGGACACTAAGCCAAGTAACACTGGGCTTTTTCCAAAAATCAAATCTATTTCCAAGTATAAATATTTGCTCTCTTTGGGAGTAGTAAAACGATTGGGCTGGTGGCTCTGAAAAACCAGAAGAATTCAAAAATACTTTCAACAACTACAGAATAATGATTGTGTGTGGAGAAAACCTCTCACTTATATACACAATTAAGCTACGCCTGGGTGTTTTGGTTTTTGTTTTTAAATAGGATTTCTCTGTGAGGAACCACCCAGCAGAAGGACTTGCTGAAGACTTAGTGGTGCTTTGTTAGAGCCACTTTAACATGAAGATGTCATGAAGTGTTCTATTCTGTCCTTTGGAGAAAGGATTTTCATGAAGATGGGAGGTGCTTCTCTTGCCACATCCTGAAAGGAAGCAGACATCACTTTTTTATGGTCCTGGGGCTTCAATAACAAGCTCTAGTGCAGAGTAGAATAGAGAATAGATCCTTTGTTTGGGATCAGGGAAAGGAAAGTTGCCTGGCCTCTGCTAGTGAATCCCCAGGGGTCAAATTCAGGACAGTGAATTCTGAGAGAGGATGCTCCGCAGCACAACATGCAAAGGAGATGATGGTGTATGAAATGCAAGGATGAGCACCAAGATAGGAGTTATTAGGAAAAAAAAAACCACTCTGACTCGAAGGATCATCCCAGACTATAAGTCTGTGCAGTGAAACATAGTGTCAGATAACAGTCCCAAAACACAGCGGACATGAGGCACCAGGTTCTTGTGGGGAGGAAACTTTCTCCAAAAAAAAAAAAAGGGGGGGAAAGACTTCCTGCAAAGGACTTCTGTGAAGCTTTAGAGTTCTTCTAAAGAGAGAAGGAAGCATTCTGAGAGTGAGATATTGAAGTTCGTTCCCATTGAAAAAATCAAATCTCAGCCAATTCTGATGCCACTCAAAAACTGAAAACAGATGACAGTGCTTGCATCCCTGTGGTTGCAGAATGCATCATGGCTGACATTTTCCAGTCATATCTGCCAAGCAAAGACTCCTACAGAAAACAGTTGTCAAGGTGATCGGTTTTATGAGTAACCACTGTAGAAGTCAATAAAGTATGAGGATACAGTAAAGTAGTATATCATTGACCTGTGGTACAGAATACAACAGTCTAGGTGAGAGATGTATAGTCCAAGAAATAGGCAGCATGTGGTGCCCTTTCAGTCATTTTGCTGAGTTCACATAGGTGTATGTGTGGGGGGTGGGGGGAGGTGGTGGTTCTTGTGTGTTTTGTTTTGTTTTGTTCATTTGTTTGTCTTTGCATTTCATATGTTATGCTACATATTAAGAATGTAAAACATACTTTCTCACTAGCTATCAGCTTAATAGTATTGAAACAAGATAAAAATGTGCAGAATCAGTAGGCCAGTAGAGCAAGTTAAAGCAGACTGGGAAAGTTTATGAGTTTGAGAATCGAGTTCGTCCAGAATTGTATGATCAAGTATTCTTGGGAGAGTCTTATAAAGCTTTTGAATCTCATTTTCTTCATCAGTGATACCTGAATTGTAGTATATAAACATTCACTAGATGTTAGTTGTTGCTGCTGGTAAAAATAAAGTATGTATTCATGAGGTGATTAATTCTATTTGTATGGTTATAGAAAGTTTCAAGCAGACATGCATTTGAATTTTATTATGTAGGGTGAGTATGATTCCCCAGGTAGAAAGGAGAGGGGCAGCATTCCAAGCAGTGAACAACATGAGTAAAGATGCAAAGACACTAAGATACTGGAAAAGAGGCTGAAATGATGATAAAAATGTAAAATGGGCTATAGTATAGATGACCACATAACCTATAAACTACAAGCAACATTTGAATGCTAGAGTAAGAAGGATGTATCTGTTTTTATTTGTTCCTATCAAGAAATACTTTTGTCATGCTACTTCATGAAGAAATAAATTTATTGTGGCTTACAGTCCTGAAGGTGTAAGGTTAAGGGGCTGCATCTGGTAATATTTTCTTGCTGGAGGAATCCTGACAACATGCAAAATACTACAAGTCAAGAGATTGGAAGGCAAGTTTTTGGTCTCTTTCCTTCCAAAGTCCCAACAGTTCAGTTATGGGAATTCTATGCTGTAGCTTCTTGTATTAGGAATGCTAATTACGTTCCCCCAAAACTGAGAAACCCTGCCCCCAGTTGGTTCTGATTGGTAAATAAAGATGCCGGCAGGCATCCAATGGTTGGGCACGGTAAACAGAAGCAGGACATTTAGGATCCCTGGGCTTGGGAGAGAGAGGAAAGAGAAAGAAGGAGATCCACCATGCAGTGAGAAGGAGGAAAGGAGAGACTCCATGCCTGAGAAGAGTAGAGAACTTGGAGGCATTGCCAACATGAAGGAACCAGGGGAGGAGTTGGGAAAGAGTTGGGCAACCCTCTGGGTCCAGGACAGCCAAGGTAGAATATAGAATAGAAATAACTCAGAATTATGGGCAGAAGGTTAACCACGTGGAGGTTAGGAAGTGGCCCAGCCATTGAGCTGGTTAAGGTATACCAAAAATAAAGGCTGAGTGTGTGTCTTTCATTTGGGAACCCAGAACATAGGGGCAGGTAGTGTGAAACCTTGCTGCTGGGATTTATACTTATAAAATATTGTAATACCATCCTCATGAATTTATCTAATCTTAATCACCTTCCAAAGAATGCATCTCCAATCATTATAGTCAAATTACGTTTCCTCCTTCTCAGTATGTTAAATGGACATGAATATTCAACACATGAAGACTCAAAACACCAAAGCTATGGCAGAATAACGTGCTGTGCTGAAAAAAAATATTCATGGTAGCATGCAAACACCACCTAGGAAGAGATATGTAGATAGGG
Organism: Montemys delectorum; assembly: GCA_019843815.1. NCBI lineage: Eukaryota > Metazoa > Chordata > Mammalia > Rodentia > Muridae > Montemys > Montemys delectorum. The sequence continues at coordinate 16,350 of JADRCD010127261.1, read as the reverse complement.
TAGAACACGAAGAACAAGAAAAACAAACAAAACATGAAAAGAATCAAAATATAAACTAGAAAAATCACAGTCTCTGGGCAGGAGTGAAGCTATTGGGCAGTGCACATTGCTATTTGTTCTTCTCCTTTTATATTTACTATGGAGTTGGTCATAAAAACTCTGTGTTCCACCTCCCAATCATAAATGAAGGTAATACCAGCAGGTTGTAAGGAAAAAAATGGGTTGATCCATGAGTAGTGTCTGACACTAGAATAAACTCTAGGAAGCATTGTTGATTTTTTTTCTTCTTGCTTTTCTCCACAAGAGTAATCAATTTTTCTCCCTGTTTGGTTTAACCAGCCTCCTGAAGTGAGAATTTCTGGTTGATTTAATGACTTAGTTGTATCACGTGATGTTTTTCTGGAAGCTATCTTTTGAGAGGACATGAAATGTTTTGCTGAAAACAGACACTTGGGAGGGAGTGTGATGTTAAAAGATAATATAAATGGAACCCTACAAACAGTGAGAAGATGCTCTTTCATTGCTATACTGTGCAATGTTTCATTGGTCTTCACTGGTCTCTGTTGGTCTTCACTTTGTAGAGAGAAACTTGCCAAACGAACTTCTTGTGGTATTCCTGAGGATTCTGGCTACTTCTGCTTACTAGTTTGGATTCAGCAGAACCTTGGTGTTTCTCCTGTATCCTGTGCCACTACTGATTTAAGTTTGTTATTTGCTATTGAACTCAACTGCTGGTATCCTGCCAACAAAAAGTGGAATTGCCCCCAAGGAACTACTTCTAAACAGATCCACAACACCCTTTTCCTATTAACCTTCTTTCCCTCTACCTCTGGTCAGTGGACTAGAAGAGGGGTGGAAGAGTTTAAGAATGCTAAATAAAGTAGGTTTTGAAAAAATCTAAGCCTACAGTCTCCTCCTGCCAATACTAATTCTTTATTCACAAAATTCTAATTATACATTTTAGTTTTATATTATTCTTAGAGTTTACAATTTTTATTCAATTCAATACATCTTAACTAGTGACCCTTAGGTTTGACTAATTTCAAGACATAGGATACAGTGCAGATAGATATAGAGGGAATTGTCTTCTCTTCCCAGGACTAAGAAAGTTCAAATTACATAATGGAGAAGGTATATAAAACACTGTAAAGTATTGTATGAAATAAAATAAAGAAATGAGAGACAACACAAAGTAGAAAAGTTTGCAAAGTAGAAAAGTTTGACAAGGTACTAGGAGACCCATGTTCTTAGTCAGCAGGAAGGTGTGGAGGTTAGGCAGGGGCTTCTGGAAGGATGGATTCTTATCTGATTCTACCACTCAGTGCTAACTTTGTGCAGATTAATGTATTGCTCTGTAGTTTCACCTACTAAGGATGACAATATCTGTCTCCTACAGATGCAGTACAGATTAAATGACTTAAGACATGCTCCCTTTATGCCAAGTAGTGTTTGCTCCAAGCACTTCACATGTTTTAATTCACCTAATCTCTACCTAAAATATGTCTAATCTTCATTGTACTTCAGTATAAAATAAAAATAATAACTATTACACTGACTTGAATAATAAGATTGTGTGAGAATTTACAAGAAATGGAATAATGTACATGAAAGTGTTTTGATTATTGAGTATATAATACTCAACTGCCCATTGTTATTTAAAACTTTTTTTTAATGAACTTTATGTCAGCAGGTGGCAGATAACTCCTCAATGCCACCTTTAAACACCTTGTAGCTAGAAGCACGATTTGGAACCCACGCTAACTGCATAAAACTGTCAGCTATAACTTGCTGGAATCCTAGTCGGTGAAAATGCAAGAGAAAGAGAGAAACAGAAGAGGCAGTGCATTGCTTTGAATAATCATTTGACTGAGCTCTTAGCCAATGAACCTGTAGGCCTTGATGACCACATTTTTTACAAGATATTAGAGTAAATATAGGGAATTCAATCTCTTTTAAATGTTATCCACTTGGGATGTCTGTTGACATTTTGCAAAGCAAACCATAAATGTACTTAAACCAATGAGTAAAACATTAAAATTAAAAAGCAGCCTATCTTTTCTCCAAGTACCTTTTTCAAATGGCACAGAGAACTTTACACAAGCTCTGGGCACCTCTACATGTAATTCCTAGGGGCAGTGGCATTCACCTGCACATTAAGCAGCCTGGTCAGGTAGTGCTGAGTCAAGCCCATTCTGGGACTCTCCTCACTTGTGAATGCAGTACTGGCTCTGAGATGTCATTATTCCAGTGGATTGATAAGGCACTCATTTATACCGCTTTACAGGAGAAAGAACCCAGAGTTTTAAAAGCCAGAGCCTGCAATTTATATCAGGCTACTGTAACACTCTTGAACAGAATCTCATTTTAAAAGACTGCCTAGAAGAGAAAATGTTTAATCCATGATCATGGATTGGTAGGCCCCGAAAAGATGTTTCTGCTCTTTTTAAAAAATCTTCTTTTTATTTTTCATTAAGGATCAAGTGTTGGTACTAAGACTTACTAGCTCATTTATAGCAGAAGCAGATCTCTTAATGGGAGAGCTGCTATCACTCAGGCTCTGGGTGGGTGACTTGGCTTTGATGCGCTTATAAAGGCAATAGCAGCAGTAAGGACAAACCTGGGGTGTCTTTCTAAATTACCTATTTGAATGAAGGGAAGTACATGAACTAACTAGAACTAACTAGACTTAACTAGAACTCACTAACACTAGAAAACACTAGTTTGGATATGTTACAGTTAGCTTAGTCTGGAAGATGGTAGTTGCTGTGACTGACACATGGCAAGATTAATGAGTAGAATTTGTGACAGCAGGGGAAAAAAGTGCTTTTTTTAGTAGAAGAACCTTAAAATTGCAAACAGTGGCATGTGTACTTTTCTGCTTTTTGGTAAGCAGTGACATTGTGCTACAGGTGGTCTTTTTTTCCAAGGTGGCCTAGAGCCTTAGAGCCAAAATGCAATACTTATATCTCTCGATTTATAGACGTCATAACCTTCACTTAAGAATTTACACAAAGTCAACTCCCAGTGTTTCTTTTCTAAGTATGACCATACTTGAACAGTTAGAAGACACAGATAACTATTAACAGTTAAGACTGGAGATGACATTCTGAGGTTCATGAGTAGCAAATGGATCCAATCCTAAAATAAAACCCAGGCCTGTTTGACTGATAAACTGTATTACACCAAAGCACACCCTGAATCTTGGTGTTAGCCACATTTCACAGCTAGGTTTGTCCTCCAGCCCACTCTGAAGCACACCCAGAAGGAGAGCAGTCCATCAGTATTTCTTCTCTGCTTTCCATGCCATCTGATATATTGTTGCCAAGACAAATGAGCTTACAAGCAGCCATGAGAAGGTGAGAGCTCTTTAAAATAAATCCACATGAAGTGCTTAGCAGGCAGAAATCCATCCCTATCTGACTCTGGAACTCTGAAGCAGACATTTAAATAACTATGGACAAATTCAGCACTCAATCTATACTGCCCAGCTGTCAGCTTCTCAGGGAACCATGGAGAAATAAGCAAAAGGAAGCCAAACCCTAAAAGTAGGCCAGATATAGATGTCATTACTGTGAATCCTTTCAAGTGTTCAGAATGGTTTTGTTGGTGGTGCATTTCTCCTATATGGAACTTGTGGGAACCATCAGTAAGTAGAGGTTAATTTGAACCTCTGAGGATAAAGGTTTCAATAAAGGTTTGGGAAACATTTGGCAATAAGGCATAGTCTTAGACAAGGGAACAATGCTGATCTCCAACCAGTATTGCTGGTTGATCTTTCTTTTCAACTCTGTACAAAATCCTGGGAACCTGTGTGGTTTCTTATACATTTGGCTGTAGGTTTCAACATTATACTGTATTTAATACCAGTTTATCAACTGAGCATCTGGGCAGAAATATCTGAACATATTTATCACATATAGCATTGTAATGATAAGAAATCTACATTACACATAGAGAAAGGAGAAACAGTCCCTAAATTTAAGAAAGTATGTATCCTCTGAGGTGCTGGAATTGGTGAGATAGCTCAGTGTGTAAGGACACTTGCTGTATAAACCTGGAAGACTGAATTCAATTGAAAGAACCCACAGAAAGGTTTAAGGAGAGACTTGGTCCCACAAAGTTGACATAAGACTTCCTCATGAGATCTCTGGCATGTGCACCCCCCCAACACACACACACTCATAGGTTCATATGAACACAACAACCACAGTCACAATAATAATAAAATTTAAAAAGAAACTCTGCATATTATCCCAGAAGATCGGAATACACAAAGTACAATCCACAAACCACAAGAAACTCAAGAAGAAGGAAGACCAAAATGTGGATACTTCATTCCTTCTTAAAAGGGGGAACAAAATACTCACGGAAGGAGTTGAAGAGACTAACTATGGTGCAGAGACTGAAGGAAGGACAATCCAGAGACTGCCCCACCTGGGAATCCTTCCCATATCATCAAATCCAGACACTATTGTGGATGCCAACAAGTGCTGGCTGACAGGAGCCTGATATAGCTGTTTCCTGAGAGGCTCTGACAGTACCTGACTAATACAGAAGTAGAGGCTCACAACCATCCATTGGACTGAGTACAGGGTCCCCAGTGAAGGATCTAGAGAAAGGACCAAAGGAGCTGAAGGGTTTGCAGCCCCTTAGGATGAACAACAATATGAACTAACTAGTACACTCAGAGCTCCCAGGGACTAAACCACCAACCAAAGAGTACACATGGTGGGACTCATGGCTCCAGCAGCATATGTAGCAGAGGATGGCCAAGTCGGTCATCAATGGGAGGAGAGGCCTTTGGCCCTGTGAAGGTTCTATGCCCCAGTGTAGGGGAATGCCAAGGCCAGGAAGAGAGAGAAGGTGGGTTGGTGAGCAGGGGGAGAGGAGAGGAACAGGGTTTTTGTTGATGTTGTTGTTTTCATTTTTGTTGTTTTTTTTATTTTTATTTTATTTTTTTCGGAAGGGAAACTGGGAAAGGAGATATCATATGACATGTAAATAAAGAAAATATCTAATAAAAAAAATTAAAAAAAAAAGAAACTCTGCATTCAGAACTCAAATGGCCTTCAATTGGCAAAAAGATAAACAGTCTGACACAACTATGCAATGGAAAAAAATACTGAAACAGGAGGAGAAAACTGCTGGCACAACCAACTACACAAATGAAGATGAAACTCATTATGCTACATGAAAAGCACCCGATGAGAAAAACAACACTGCGTGATTCCATTTCTATGACATTGGGGTGGGGGAGGTGAAGTGTGGGGATAGAATCAAGGTCAAAGGGTCTTGGATCTCAAGGGTAAGAGAAGAAGCAACCATAAAGACAGCAAAGGAATTGGGGAGCTGTTGTTTCCTGCTTCTAAGACTGTTCCCTGCCTGTGAATCCATAAAGCTTACAGAATTCAGCACCCCTAAAGATCGGTTTTCACTGTATGTAGATTGAAATTTTAATTCAAGGCTATAAAGGCTTCTCATGGGCTACACTTTTCTTTCTCCCATTCAGGAAAATTGTCTTCTGAGTATTCCAATTCCTTCTGCTTATCATATTCAAGATTTTAAATTTAGCATCAGCTCCAGCTTTTCCATAAAGCCTTCCCATGAGTATGTTTCCTCTTAGTCTAGTTCTTTAAAAGGAATAAACATTACTCAGAGCTCGAATCTTTATGACTAAAACATGCCCTCTCCTTCCTCCGGTTTCCACACCCCATTCCCCGACACGATTTTATGCTTCCTATCATGCAACTTCTGTGTTTTTGTAGTCTGTTACAGTGTTATGTTAATAGACATTAACATTGCATTAATATCACATTCTCTTGCGATTTGCTTTTTCATCCAACACTGCCTTCAAGACCGTCCATTCACTCTTAATTGCTGCTGTGTTTCACTATAGGAATGTACCAACTCGCTGTTTCACTGCAGCCTGAGAGCTCTCTGAACTGTTTCCTGTCGGGTTGTGAAGCACCACCTACATATTTCCCTCCAGCTAGTGCAGCAGCCGCTCAAGGGCAGAAACCGTTCTAATCCGCTGTTTCTTTTCCTAATTTCCGTGGCACCTGAGAACTGCCAGACACATGAAGAGCTTCGCCTGAAAGATATTGCTCTGTGCTCGGCACACAAAACGCCCTCGATTAAAAAATATATATGTGTGTGTGTTCCGTAAATAATCTTGCAAAGTGAGGTTTTAAATTTGCTATGCCCTCACTTCTCCACAGAGTAAGATTTGAGGGGAAACTGCTGCAATTCCCTCTAGAAAGTCCTGAAGGTATTTCGGGGCTGAAGTAGATCCATAAAACAAGGTCACCCCACAGTTCAGCTTTCTCCTAAGAGGATCTCCAAGCACTCTACAAGCGCGGTTTTCACGGTGATATTTCCCCCTACTTTTAAAGGACTCCAGGTCAGTTCAGCGCGGTATTCAAAACTTGAACTTGTTTAGAGCAGCCAGGAAGGGCCTTGGTCACAGTCTGCGTTTGCATAATAGTAGCAATTTGGCCTTCACACAGAAGTATATTTTGCCTTTCCGTGGGCCCCAGGTCATGTTTCCGTAGCTACCACTTAACTGCCCACCTCAAGCAGGTCCAGCGCCACTGCTCGCACCGCTACCACACTCCCCACCCTTCCTGCTCCTAAGAAGATATAACGCCCTTTGATCTGCTCTCCAGTGCTTTGTGGCTTAAGGAACCTTGATGTGCAAAGACAAATACACACTGTAACTGTGGGCACGCGGAGCCATCTATCATCACCCTGCCTCTGGATGTGACCGGTACTTTGTGTGTTTCAGAGAAATTAATCTGCTGTTTAGTGGGAGAAAGCCAAGCAAAACCAGGCTGCATGCACCATCTTCCTGCAGACTCAACGGAGCATTTTCAACGCCTCGGGTTCCCGCACCGCAAGCCACAAACTTGACCTTCGAGTGGATTTCAAAGGCAGAGATTTCCTCCCTCTCCCCCTCTGGCTCCTATGGAGCGCCTGGGCATCCTTGTGGGTAGCAGCTGCCTGGACCAGAGCTGGGAACTACACGTCAAGGAGGCTGGGAGAGACTAGTGGGCGGCGGGGTGGGGGCTGGGGAGCGAGGCAAAGCTGAGCGGGAGGAGAGAGCGAGAGGAGGGGGTGGAGAGGGAGGATAGATCTGTCTGCATATGCATGAAGCACCCAGTACTGCCCTCTTCCCAAGCAGCTGCTGTGTCTGAGGCGGAGAAGGAAGGGGGAAGGGAAGGGAAGGACTAAAATGGGCGGGGCGGCAGGAACTGCGGCTAAACTGGCCGCCGGTTTGGAGGGCGAAAGAGGTGATTTGCATGGCGTCCGATGATTGGCTGAGGTCCGGGGGCTGGGTCTGAGAGGCGGCCCCTGAATGGTTTAGGGAGAAAATTTCTGAATTCTGATTTCTGAAAATCGGGACAGCCGGGTAGATGCAGTATGCAATCAGGACGCAAGGAGGCGCGGTGTCCTATCTTTGTTCTGCTTAAAGGGTCTTTTTCCGTCCTCCCTCTGCCGTCTCCGCCCCCACCCCCACACGCAGACTCACGCAGAAAGTGCAGAGAAACCCTGTGATCCAGTCAACTGGCACTGCCCCGTCTATTAAGAAAGATGAACGCTCCTTTCTCTTCCATCTCCTTCATGGGAGACCACTTTTCATTTCAGATTATCACATCAATAAATATTCTTCGAGGAACAAAAAAGGCACTTTGCCAAAAGATAAAAGAATATATGTGAAATGTGTGGACTGTAGAGAATGGCACTACACGGAGGTAAAAGAATAGAAGCACATATGTAAATAACGCACATAATCACATCAAGAACACAAAACACGAGGGCAGATACAGACAGGGCACCCGGCGAGAACATGGGCTGCTCCTAAGGTCCTCAGAGTCTGCTTGCTTCCCACACGCAGAGGCAACACACCCGCTGATGAGCCAATGATCTTCCCCAACACACAAGAACACACACATAACACACACCTCAGAAAAGGCATTCACACGAATTCACACGCAGTGAAAATATTGCAGAGGAAATACTAGAGCAGAATTAAATAGTTCATCCCCTCCCCCTCCAGAATATACTCAAGCAGAATGATTCTATTTGCATATTACTAATACACGCAAGGCGCTGAAAGGGGGAAAATGGCTCCATTTGAGGCACACACTAGAGAATATGTATATACAACACACACACACACACACACACATACACACACACACGCGCGCGCGCGCGCGCGCAAGCGCGAGTCTGTGGGCGGGACACACCCATAGCCTGTGTCCTCCGCCTATGGGCACAGGCAGAGGACAGATGCCATCAGCAGCGCTCAGTACAATTGTTGGAAAAAGAAATCCACCCTATTCGGCGGCTATGAAACATGTCAGAGCACCAAGGGTTTCTAAGACCCAGACCAATACATTCTTGTAAGAAAGTGAGTTGGATTCAAAGAAATAATTGATGCATCTTAGATAATTGAGTGCTGTAACATATTCGCTCAAACAATACTTCGAAATGACTTCAGCCTGAAGACAGCTTTCTGAAACCCTTCCGAAAAAAAAAATTCCTAAGAAATTAGACGTTCATTTGCTATGCTTTCTCTTGTTTTTTTTTTTTTTATTATTATTTTTGAAAGCTCAGTAGAGACAGCATTTTTTCTCTTTCTCCAAAAAAGGGGAACTGATTTTGTTTTGTGAGCCCAGGAGCTTTCCAGTTGGTTTCCCAGTGAAAAAAAGGTGGCAGGGAGGGTCCTCTGCTTACCCTCCCAGCCAGACAGCACCACAAAAGGCATTATTACACATCCCAAATTGCAAGGGCTGTCTATATATTTACGAATCTGTTCAAATATTTAACCTCTTAACTTGCTAAATACCCCCCTCTTCTTCCTTTCTCCTCTGCGCTCTCCCTCTCCCCCCTGTCTGTCTTCTCCCCAGTCCTTTCTTTTTCTCTTTCTCTTTCTAAAAAGGAAAGGCATAGAAAGCCTCTTTCTGGAGTTCTTGGCGTGACTGTCACAGGCTCCACCCGACACTGTTTTACTATCGATTTCGTGTCCTAACAACTGAGGGAGCCTTTTTGTTTGTTGTTTTTGCGGTCCCAAAGACCGAGTTTGAACCATCAGTTACATTTCTTAAGCAGAAGCATCAAGGTTGTCCCCACCCCGCCCCCTCTGCTCCAGCTTTTTAACAGCTCCTCGGAAAAGCTTTGCCTATATCCCAGGGAGCTTACTGACCCTCTAGAAATCTTCAGATACCCGACCCTCTCGATCCCAACTCTCTTCATTCGTGATAAACGTTTCTTTGGTCCACCTCTTTCCTGTCAAGGGACGAGTAGGGGGATGAGTGCACAGGAAGAGACCTTCCAAAGACAGTCTGAAATTTTTGTTAGTGTGTGGTGAACAGGAGCGAGGCACAATTCTATTGCTGGAACTGTCTGAGACCACCACCACAGAGAATTTCTGCCTAAATCTTCTTTTATGGGTCAAATGCATTCTAAGGGGCAGAGCAAACTGCGAAGGTATCTGGTGGCGGGCCTTTATTACACCAAGAGTATAAGCTTTCACAAGCATCAAGGTTTCCTTATGTTGATGGGTACAGCATGGGTATAGCATGGGCACAGCAGAGTGCAGAACTGATCCTTTACCTCTCAGGCCGCTGCCCAGTCCAGCTCCGCAGGCGGCTGCTCAGGAGAGGGTTCCCTTTGATCTACTGATCCACAGATCCATTCCCCAAGGTGCTCGGGCCTCACCTAGGACTTTCTCCTGTGACACCATTTAAAGTAGCCTGAAGGTGCTTCTCCATGCCGTTGAGGGAGAGGGAGTCTCAAAGAATGTCAGGAAAAATAAAATAAAATAGCCAGTGCCTGTAAAGTTGACGCACGAAAGGAGATTGATTCTCAGCGAGTTTCCTCTGGCCTAAAAAAAGAATAACTTTATTTATAATCTGCTGCCAGCTTTATTTCATAGAAGATGGAACAATGAAGGTGCAGTTTGGCCAGACAGTAAGATGAGTTTCCATTGCCCTTTGTTCAATGGTTGGTGCATACCAGTTTGAAATAACTTCGGGGATCCCTCAGCCTGCAAGGTAATCCAGCTCGCAGCCCGCATAAGCAAGCATCTTACAGACAAACAGCCCTTAGCGCCAACACGTGCCCTCAGCAAACTCAAGTTGGGATCAAACCTGTCAGTGGTGTAAGAAACTCTCGCCCCCAGAACCCCCCAGCAGTTGGCTTGACTTACTGAAAAGCTTAGCTCCCTTTGGTATGGCAATGAACTTTGCTTGCTGCTGTCGGAGCTAGCACACCCGCATCAACCAGTCTCTCGGGCTCTCAGGGCCGCCAAAGCCTTAAGCAAAGGGATAACACACATATTTTTAAGTGGCTTGCAAAGAAAAAGAAACTAAAAAAACAAACAAACAAAAAAAACAAAACAAAACATTTAAGCTTGCTGAAGAGGATGAAAAGCTGTTCCAAAACCAACCAGAACACAAGTATGTTCTCTTTGTGTGCCACGTTAGAGGTGGAAGAACACTGGTACTGCATACCTCTAAAATGTGTGGGTTTGCAGGATCGTACGATTGTACGATTGTCCACCTACTGCTCAAGCCCATAAGAAAACTGCGGCGGTTACTGTTCTAGTTTCTTATCCGAAAAGATATTCATTTGGACGCATTATCTAAATCTGTGTAAGAATGAAGGCTGCTTGTCATGCGTCCTTCGTTTTCAGTAATGTGTGCCACCCAATTATAAGCAATTTAGGCAATCAAGACCGTAGGAGAGAAGAACGTGTTAAAAATAGGTTTTCTAAAGCCTCACAACTCTAATTTGGAAGAGAATCTAAAATTACATATGTAACGTTTCTTTACATAAAATAAATACATAATCTTGGAGTCTCTTGTTCCTTTTTCCCTCGGGGTCCCTCTCTCTTTGCCTGCCTGGTTTTTAGGTATTCATAAGAGAAGTGTAAACCTCAGGGGGGAAAAAAAATGGTCTGGGGTTTCTAAAATACCAAAACGATCTGGGTAGGGTTTGGGACAGTTTCTCCCTGGCTTCTCTCTGTCACCATGTCCGGGACTTTGGTTTCCTGACCCTATCTGCCCTGCCAGGAAAGCCCTGGAGTGGTGTGGGGAGACGTAGGGACTCCTTTTCAGGACTGGAGTTTAGAGCCACAGACCCCTAGCTGGTTAGAGAAGGCAGACTGGGGAGGTGTGCTCTAACCATTAGTGGAAAGTCGAGAAAGCAATCAGCACCTTCTGAGGCTTAGAGTGTAGAAAAAGGTGAAGATGTATTGAGAGAAAGGGGAAAACACAAAAGGGCATGTGTCCACATAGAAGGAAGAAGGCAAAAGTAAAAGATAAAAAAGAAATGAGTCCAAGCGATAGCCTCCAGAAGACAAGAGAACGTGCAACTTGGTGCCCATTTTTTTTTTTCCTGAGGTCTCACAGTCTGATTGTTCTATTATGAGGTGAAAGCGGGAACGAAGGAACTAAGACCCAATGGTGGATTTAGGCACACTCTTCTTCGCATCAAGCTTGTGTGCCCAGCACACAGAAAATTTTTATCCTCCCTCCAACACCCCCCCTCCACCGCCCCGAGCTCTCAAAAGAGAGCTGGTCCAGATTATGACCAGAGTAAAGTTGGCAGAACTTCTCCAGAGGGGTTCACAGAAGGCGCAGCCCGGATGTGTGTGGGGTGGGGGTGGTGGGATGGTCTTTGGGCGAGGGAAGGAGCCACTGGCCTTTAATCCTTTGGGCCTCAGGATCCAGGATCCAGGAAGTGAGTAGTACTCAAAGTTAACTTCCCAGAAGCTGAACCTTGAGGCCTCTGGATGAGGTTGGTGGACTGGAAAGAAGTTGTAAAGTCAGAACACACCCGGACTGGCAGACAGGCAGGCAGGAAGTCCCCTCAAGCAGGGCGGACAACTTCCAGAATAAAAATTCTACAATAACCCCCTTCCAGAAGCCAGCCACACTGACAAAATTTAAAGTCAAACCTACATCTATTCCCTTCTATAGGAGGCTGGGAGGAGTGCAGAAGTGGGGACGGGACAGTTCTCCCTAGTGACTTGTGCACGCCACTGCTCTTCTCTCTGTCTCTCTCTCTGTCTCTCTCTCTGTCTCTCTGTCTCTCTGTCTCTCTCTCTCTGTCTCTCTCTCTCTCCCTTCTTCCCTCTCTCCCTCGCTCCTTCCCTCTCTTTCTTTCTTTCTTTCTTTTTTTTTAAATTCTATATTTTCTTTATTTACATTTCAAATGTTATCCTCTTTCCAGGGTTTTCCTCCCTCCCGGAAACAACCTATCACATCCTCCCTCCCTCTGCTTCTTTGAGGGCGTTGCTCCACCCACCCAACCACTCCCACCTCCCTGACCTGATGCCCTGCTTCCCCTACACTGGGGCATCTAGCCTTCATAGGATCACACACTTCAACCATTGATGCATGACAAGGCCTTCCTCTTGCTGGTTGAAGGTGGGATTTGCTGAAGGAGGCAGAGACAGGAGGTTCACACGTTCAAGACCAGCATGGGCCACTGTTGTTTCAAAATAAGAATCTCCAGAGATAGCCATGCCTCCCTCCGCGGGACATGTTTGAGGACCCAGGTCTGGGCTTCTTAGAGTGAGCCACAGATGAACTGCCCCCAAGCACAGACAGATGCCACAGCCTCACCCCAGGCGGCTTCTTGCAGAAGTGTCTCAGATGGCAATCTTAAAAACCCTTTCTAACAGCACCTAATTTATTAGCCATTTGTTCTGCTTGTTTGTGTCTGACACATGAATTGAAACCATTTGATTATTAACAAATTTATCAATTCAAAAATATTTTCATTGTCAAATAATTTTCCCTGAAAATAATAAATTTTTTTCTTGAAAAGTTCTTTTAAAAAGTAAATAGACTGCGTGTTTTTTTTTACAAAATTGAATTAGTAGAGATATTTAAATATATGTATATATAATATTTATGGTAATGAAGTGTTCTGATTCAGTAGAGATAAGCAATTCTAAATATAATTTAATTCCCCTTTCTTTGTAATACTCACTATGTTGGTGTGCGAATCAGAATAAATATTACTGATGAACTACACAACTTTTAATCCTCCAGAGACCCTCAGTTTATTAATTTAAGAGTTTGAATAAATAAAATTCACACTTTGAAAGTTTGGAAGTTTTAAAAAGTTTACTTCAGTAAATTTTGCAAATTACATAGAATAATGTTACTAATACTAGAAAGTTAGCAATTTCTTATATTTTTCTGTGATTAGCACCAACAGTTCTCTATGTGTTAGCTCTCCACAAGGACTTCCTAATGCATCACTCCATTACTCTATCAGTATATGAGTCTATGAACACACAGCACAGACAAGGCAGATGGCAGTATTTCTATGTACATCTACTTATACGTAGTAGGAATGTCTAAGAACCATTCTACAGTACTCTGGACATTTGCAGAACCAAAGCACAGCAATGGCCACAGCACTCTTACATTTACTCTTTAGATCTCTTAGACACAAGCATAATCTCTTTTCTAAACACCTTGGAAAGCACAAGGTCACTAAAGTGAGCGTTAGGGAATCCAAATCTGGAATCCCAAGTTCTCTTCTAAATACCTAGTGACCCTGGGAGACACCTTATCCCCATGAGCACTATTTCATCTATGAACAAATTAGAAACCAGATCAGACAAGCTCTACATGCCATCTAGTTCAAACAGTCCATGGGTTTTATATTCTGTGAAGAGTTAGCTGTTTTCAGAGCAAATATTGTAAGCCCCTAATTTAGGCAAGAGGTTCATGCTTCAGGCTTCTCTTCATTGAGATGGGCATTGTTTCTCACTGTAGCTTCCCTTTGCACAGATAAAAAGGTTGGCTCTTAAAGTAACTTAAGAGGACCAAATGCTATGTGAACTTCTCCAATATTGCTACTTTCAGTAGGAGGAAATGAAGTTCTCAGGAACGGTGTTATCTATAAGAATGCCATGTGTCTAAAAAGAGCTTGAATTTTCCCTTTAGCTGTTGAAGTTGAGGAATCAGTCCCTTCGGTAATTTTATAACTTTCTTTAGGAGACAGCTAGTTCACCTCGACAATTATAAGAATCAAGAATTATATTGAAAATATGCTCTCTGATAATGTCCTTGAGGTTGTCTTTTTCTACAGTAACAGAATCTTTTCTCATTTTCCTAGTCTCTAGCCACTTCTGTTCCCCAGGCCCAGCCCCCATCAAGGCCCATACTTGCAGGCCAAGCTTATTTACCTTAAGTAACACATTCTGGAATAGGCAGCAGATTACAATGAACAGTCCCCAGTCTATGAAATTAATTTCCATTTCGATAATCAAAAGGCTTCCCTTGGAAATATCAGTGACTACACAAGCCACAGACAGATCAAGTGTAGGTAGGTGCTCCATCAAGGGAACTCAAATTGGTTAGAGTTTCAGTTGGAACAAGGTAAAAAGTGATTAAACCTGGGCCAGCAGACCTACCACTCTTATCAAGTCCCCCTGCCCCCCAGCCCTGTTTTGTATGAGCAGGCACAAGGACAGTCAATCCTAGGCCCTGAAACTCTTCAAGGAGAATGTGGAATGTTGCCAAAAATCGTGTTTGCAAATAACGTACTGATTCTTCCTGACTCCTCCCATCCTTCCCAGAATAAACACTGAACAATGATTTTGAAACTTTATCTCCCGCCCCCCCGCCAACCACTGCATTTTCATGCTCCCTTGCACACACACACACACACACATACACACAAACACACACACACACACACACTCTTGTTTATTTTTCATGTTTGGCTCATTCTGCTACATCAATACATAACCTTAATTGTTAAATGTTAACATGTGATAAGTGACTTAGTCTACATGGACAGAATTCCAGGCACCAATCTGGGTCTTATCTCACCTAGTATTTATACAAGATAGATGCTCCAACAGCACTTTGAGCACCTTGCTTTCCCTGCCTTGTAACTGATGCAATTAGAACAGCAGCTTAGCAATGTCTTACAGTGTCTCAGCATGCTGGACACATGAGTGAGGAAAGGACTGAAATTAATGAATGAAAATGTACAGGGCAGGGAGGCATAGGCCTCAGGAAGTCCAGGGGAGTTTCAGGACTGCAGGGACTGGAGCCTCTCAGCTTCTGAGGGACAGAGCTGGATCAGCGAACATCTCTGCCCCCTCCCTGCTAGGGGAGGGCTTCCCCCCAAGGCGGGCTTCAGCCCAAGGACTCAGGTGAGATCCGCCATTTTTTCTCTGGGGTCTTGCTAGGGCAGGACCAGCCTGGAGGCATAGGCCTCAGGAAGTGCAGGGGAGTCACAGGACTGCAGGGACAGGAGCCTCTTAGCTTCTGAGGGACAGAGCTGGATCAGCAAACATCTCTGCCCCCTCCCTGCAGAGGGCTTCCCTCCAGGAAGAGCTTCAGCCCAAGGACTCAGGCGGGACCAGCTGGGAGGCACAGGCCTCAGGAGTGGAAGGGGAGTTGCAGGGCAGCAAGGAAAGATCAAGCTCTAAGACACCAAGAACTTCTAACACCAGAGATCAAGAGATGGCAAAAGGCAAACGCAAGAATCCTACCAACAGAAACCAAGACTGCTTGGCTTCACCAGAACCTAGTACTCCCACCTCAGCAAGCCCTGGATATCCCAAAACACCAGAAAAGCAAGATTTGGATCTAAAAACACTTCTCACAATGCTGATAGAGGAACTTAAGAAGGACATGAATAACTCCCTTAAAGAAATACAGGAGAAAACAGATAAAGAGATACAAGCCCTTAAAGAGGAAACAAAAAAATCCCATAAAGAATTACAGGAGATCACAAGTAAACAAATAGAAGCCCTTAAAGAGCAAACCCAAAAATCCCTTAAGGAATTGCAGGAAAACACAAACAAACAGGTGGAGGATCTGAGTAAAACCATTCAGGACCTAAAAATGGAAGTAGAAACAATAAAGAAATCACAAAAGGAGACAACCTTGGAGTTAGAAATCTTAGGAAAAAAGTCAGGAAACATAGATGCAAGCATCACCAACAGAATACAAGAGATAGAAGAGAGAATCTCAGGGGCAGAAGATAACATGGACAACATTGACAGAACAGTCAAAGAAAATGCAAAATGCAAAAAGACCCTAACCCAAAACATCCAGGAAATCCAGGACACAATGAGAAGACCAAGCCTAAGGATAATAGGTATAGAAGAGAGTGAAGACCTCCAACTTAAAGAGCCAGTAAATATCTTCAACAAAATTATAGAAGAAAACTTCCCTAACCTAAAGAAAGAGTTGCCCATGAACATACAAGAAGCCTACAGAACTCCAAATAGACTGGACCAGAAAAGAAATTCCTCCCACCACATAATAGTCAAAACACCAAATGCACAAAACAAAGAAAGAATAC
>JADRCD010127260.1:0-10826 GCA_019843815.1 Montemys delectorum | reverse complement strand
GAAGTTCTAGCCAGAGCAATTAGGCAACAAAAGGAGATCAAAGGGATTCGAATTGGAAAGGAAGAAGTCAAATTATCACTATTTGCTGATGATATGATAGTATACTTAAGTGACCTCATAAACTCCACCAGAGAGCTCCTAAACCTGATAAACAACTTCAGTAAAGTAGCTGGATATAAAATTAACTCAAGCAAATCAGAGGCCTTCCTCTACACAAAGGATAAACAGGCGGAGAAAAAATTAGGGAAACCATATCCTTCACAATAGCTACAAAAAATATAAAATACCTCGGTGTAACTCTAACTAAGCAAGTAAAAGATCTGTTTGACAAGAACTTCAAGTCTCTGAAGAAGGAAATCGAAGAAGATCTCAGAAGATGGAAAGATCTCCCATGCTCATGGATTGGCAGGATTAATATAGTAAAAATGGCCATCTTACCGAAGGCAATCTACAGATTCAATGCAATCCCTATCAAAATTCCAACTCAATTCTTCACAGACTTAGAAAGAGCAATTTGCAAATTCATCTGGAACAACAAAAGACCCAGGATAGCCAAAACTATTCTCAACAATAAAGGAACCTCTGATGGAATCACAATCCTGGACCTTAAGCTGTACTACAGAGCAATTGTGATAAAAACTGCATAGTATTCGTACAGTGACAAGCAGGTAGATCAATGGAACAGAATTGAAGACCCAGAAATGAACCCATGCACCTATGATCACTTGACCTTTGACAAAGGAGCTAAAACCATACAGTGGAAAAAAGACAGCATTTTCAACAGATGGTGCTGGATCAACTGGCAGTTAACATGTAGAAAAATGCAAATTGATCCATTCCTTTCTCCTTGTACAAAGCTCAAGTCCAAGTGGATCGGGGATCTCCACATCAAACCAGATACATTGAAACTAATAGAAAATAAAGTGGGGAAGAACCTGGAGCACATAGGCACAGGAGAAAATTTCCTGAAGAAAATGCCAATAGCTTCTGCTCTAAGATCAAGAATGGACAAATGTGACCTCATAAAGTTGCAAAGCTTCTGTAAGGCAAAAGACACTGTCAATAGGAGAAAACGGCAACCAACAAATTGGGAAAAGATCTTTACCAACCCTATATCTCATAGAGGGCTAATATCCAATGTATACAAAGAACTCAAGAAGTTAGACTCCAGAGAACCAAATAACCCTATTAAAAAATGGGGTACAGATCTAAACAAGAATTCTCTACTGATGAACATCAAATGGCTGAGAAGCACCTAATGAAATGTTCAACATCCTTAGTCATCAGGGAAATGCAAATCAAAACAACTCTGAGATTCCACCTCACACCAGTCAGATTGGCTAGGATAAAAGACTCAGGTGACAGCACATGCTGGAGAGGTTGTGGAGAAAGAGGAACACTACTTCATTGCTGGTGGGATTGCAAACTGGTACAACCACTCTGGAAATCAGTGTGGTGGTTCCTCCGGAAATTGGACATAGTTCTACCAGGGGACCCAGCTATACCACTCCTGGGCATATACCCAAAAGATGCTCCAACATGTAATAAGGATACATGCTCCACCATGTTCATAGCAGCCTTATTTATACTAGCTAGAAATTGGAAACAATCCAGATGTTCCTCAACAGAAGAATGGATACAGAAAATGTGGTACATCTACACAATGGAGTACTACTCAGCTATTAAAAACAATTCTTTAGAAATTTAAGAAATTCTTAGGGAAATGGATGGATCTGGAGAGTATTATCCTGAGTGAGGTAACCCAATCACAAAAGAACACATATGGTATGCACTCTCTGATAAGTGGTTATTAGCCCAGAAGTTTGGAATACAGGAAGAACAACCCACAAACCACAAGAAACTTAAGAAGAAGGAAGACCAAAAGGTAGACATTTCATTCCTTCTTAAAAGGGGGAACCAAATACCCACAGAAGGAGTTGCAGAGATTAACTATGGAGCAGAGACTGAAGGAAGGACAAGCCAGCCTAAATATAGCTATCTCCTGAGAGGCTCTGACAATACCTGATTAATACAGATGTAGAGGCTCACAGTCATCCATTGAACTGAGTACAAGATCCCCAATGAAGGAGTTAGAGAAAGGTTCTGTGGAGCTGAAGTGTTTGCAGCCCCTTAGGATGAACAACAATATGAACTAACTAGTACCCTCAGAGCTCCCAGAGATCCAACCACCAACCAAGGACTATACATGGTGGGACTGAATGTTTTGGCAGCATGTGTATAGTAGAGGATTGTGAATTCAATCATCAGTAGGAGGAGAGGACCTCGGCCTTGTGAGGGTTTTGTGCCCCAGTGTGGGGGAATGCCATGGCCAATAAATGGGTGAGGGTGGGGTAGCAGGCATGGGGAGGGGGGAGGCAACAGGGCTTTTTTCTTGTTGTTTTTGTTTGTTTGTTTGTTTGTTTGTTGGAGGGGAACCTGGTAAGGAGAAATTTACATGTAAATAAAGAAAATATCTAATAAAAAAGAAAAAAATGAAAAAATAAATAAAAGTGATATAGTTTATAGAGCATAAATAACTGTAAATACTGGGTGCAGGGGAGTACACACACACACAGATATACCACCCACGCACCCCTACCACACACACAGAGATATACACATATATTCAAGCTAGTTAAAACATATAATTTTTGGTTATTTTAATTATGTTTGTTTCATGTTTCTTTCATTGAAACTATGTTCTTAGGTTATCAATTTTAGCTATAGTTTTATATATGTAATTTTTAGATACAGGATGTGTAAAAATTTCAGATCAGGATCATGATGGCTAATAGTTTTAAAGCAATTGTTTTTTTTTCTCAATGGCCCTTGCCAGCTGTTTCCCTTCTGAAGTCTGCCTTCTTGACTACTATGAAGTCCCCACCAGATCCTAGGAATGAGTCTCCCTAGCTACAAGAGATCTTACAATAGTTAACAACTAATAGGAGGCCCCTGTAGGTACAAGATGTGATGCTCATCCCATGGAAGTCACTCTGCCAAAGTCCCCTGAAAAGAAGCAGTGTCTGCAGAGACTGCCTGACTCATTAGAACTCAAGTACTGCGGAGACACTGAAAAGTTGCAAGTCCCCTGGTTAATCACCTTATCTAGCGGTAGTTCTACCCAGCCAGCATAGCCTTTCCCTCCCCCACCTCTACTACTGGAACTGACATCTTGTGGTTAATAAATAGAAACCTTTGGCATCTATCAACTTAGAGCACCAGTGACATCCACACCAGATAGCCTCTGGGGCTATAGGAAAGCTTCCCATACCTTTCTGTAACTGTTTCTCTGGTGTACCCACCAATATTTTTTAAACTTCCCTTGATTTATAAATCTTTCTTTGTTCTATAAAATTATAAAACTGCTTCACACTGGAATATGGAATTTTGGGTAATTTAAATCTATGTTCCCAGGCAGTATCTTGTATTCCCTTTAAGATGAGAACTATGATCGTTCCCTGGACAGTATTTTGTCCTGTGAGTGAGCATCCCTCCCTGACATATTTCTGCAAAATATTGGTAACTTCCCTGAGTGCCCTCTTCCTCCAAGGCAGGATATGAACCAGAGGAGCTTTCTTTTTTCTTCTTTTTTCCCCATTTGTGAATAATAGTTTTTACTATAAGATGGTAGATTAAAATTTACAACTGACAAAAATAAAATTTGAATAAGGAGACATTTTATCAGCGAGCAAATATGTTTCCTTTCCTAACCATGAGCATCCTAAGCAAACAAACCCTCCCTCGAGCTTACCCATTGGCTCATCTGTCAGTGTCACTGATAAGACAGAGCTATTTGTTTTCTACCTGGTGTTCTGTTTTCAGAGATGTGCCCCTGTTTACTGCTAAGAATCCAGGAAAATCAAAGCAAATTTTGACCCTTAAAGAACTTCAACTAAAGAATAAGAATATCCTCCAAACTTAAAATTTTTTTTAAAAATCTATTCTCATGAAAAATCCTGGGATCCCTTTCCCTTTCGAAAGTGGGTGCTGCATATAGTCTCTAATCCATTTTCCCAAGCCAGAAAACTACCTTCTCTATCAGTGTCTTTACAAATTTGTTTTGATAGAAGTTACACACAGTAGGACCTACAAGCACCTCCATTGGTTTCATACCCTCCCTCCTTTTCTTCCCCAAACTAAATGGTCTTCAAGCTTTCCCCTCACCTCATTTCAAATGTTCACATCAAGTCAACTAAGAACCAGGAAAGAGAACCCTAGCAATATATCTGGTTATTCGAATACATCATTCATATTGCAGTGCATTAACTATCAGCAAGTATTTCCAAAGTTAGCCCATCTCAAAATTGCTAACATATGCATATTTTAAATGAACCAAAACAAAAGTATATTGTGGATTGGTTTTAATGCTATTTGTGTTAATTCAGCTCCCAAATTTACATGGGAACCTGCACATCTGCCTGTATGACACTGAGGATCCCTGGCAAGGTTGGCTTTGATTGGTGAATAAAGTTGATGGTGGCCAATGGCTGGGCAGAGAGACCGAGAAGGGACTTTAGATTTCCCAGGAAAGGGAACCATGGGAAGAAGGATTTAGAATTGCCTTGTCAGGGAAGCTGGAAGATCAGGTTTGGGAGCTGTGGCAAAGGGAGCATGCAGCCATGTAAAAGCCAGGGAAGAGCAGCTCCAGGGTGTGCTCTTCCATTTGCATCTGAGGTAGCAAAGATGAAATACAGATTTTCGTAAGTAATAATTCAGGAGTGGCAGAGAGGAGACATTAGCAATGTGGAAGTTTGGGAGTGGTCTAACTATTGAGCTCTGTGTGTGTGTGTGTGTGTGTGTGTGTGTGTGTGTGTGTGTATTTCATTTGGGAATCTACAACATTGGGGCAGTAGCAAGAAGTGCACACACACCCATTGGAAAGTTTAGAGCAGATTAACATACTACCTCTTCAAAAGTATCTCTCTGTATAAGTAAATTCTGAGGCTAATCTTTTTCATTTTAAGTGTACTGGCCAGAAAACTTCTGGGTCACCTGGAAGAGGTTTAGACAAACAGAACCACTTGGAAAGGACACTCTCCAACCTCTTAAGCTGCCTGCAGGCTATGCATCATGCTCCAGGTTCTCAGATTTTGTTAAGTGTCCCCTGTGCTGGGGTGGGCTTTGGTGATGCAGCTATCTGGTGGAATCCGTACTTGGGTCGGCTGTGACTTCTCCCTCTGTGGTGAGTTGACATGTGTGTTGTGTCTCCCAGGAAAAAGTTTTGACACACAACTATGTCATCACTCCTAAATTCTATAATCTTATTTTTCTCTCAACCAGAGACAGGATGTAAACTCTTAGCTGCTGCCATAGCACCGTGTTTGTCACCACGCCCCTTCCCCCGGCCACCATGATAATATTAACTAACGCTGAAAATTTCAGCAAGCCCCCACATGCTGTCTTCTTTAGGTTGCCCTGGTTGTGGTCTCTCTTTACAGCAACAGAACACTAACTAAGAGAACGTCCCAAATAATTTTTCTGTTTCATTAACTAAAGGCAATAAGCACATACGGTGTTATTATCAATGAGTCTCAGTTGGGTTTGTTTGCTCTTTTTTTTTTCCTTCTAGTTAAAGGATGAAAATAAAGGAAAAAAATCTTTTTTTAAAACTTTTATTGCATTATGATGAGAAATGTTACATGATTTCAATTTATCTGAATTTGTTAACATTTAAAAAACATATTTTAAGTAAATAGAATTAAATCACAGTCTTGTTTTCCTTTTGTACCCCAACTCCTCCCAGAAACCCCCCTTCAATACCTACAATATCTTTTTGTCATATTCCTTAAAATTTGTAAAATGTTACACCAATAAAAATAAGTACTATAAAAGTTGTTTGATATAAAACAACAATCAATTTAACACTCTTATACAGATGCTCATCTACCGCAATAGTGAAAATACATTTTTCTCAATACAAATTTTAAATAATTCCAAAGATATTAACTATATACTTCAAAATAATACATCACTACTGGTATTTTCTTAAATGAACATAAATATATAAAGTCTTTTTGTTTGTTTTGTATTTAGTAGAGGTTAAAATCTTGGCTCTTACTATGGTACAAGCCCAAAATAAGAACAATTTTTAGACATTGGATTTCATTGTAATAAGGCTGTACTTTAATGAACCTCACATCACCAAAGGATTTTACCTCCATTGTAGCTAAGCTGAGAGTTGGTAGTTCTGCTGCACCAAGAAATGAATTGTAGGCTCAATTTTTGGATACAGACTTCCTGCTATGGTCAAAGCTATTTGACTTGAGTGAGTGACTTTATTCTCAGCCCACAGAGAACAGGTTACATTCATTTAAGAAATGGTGTAGGTATTAAGATGGTTTATCCATAAAGTCGTTCACCAACTGTTTCAATAAAAAATGGTTCTGCTTGGAGGGTGGCACAGACATTAGGTGAAGAATTTGGTTCATTAGCTGTGATAATTTGGAAAAGCATTCATCTCAGAGAAAGAGTAACCTATAAAGTCCTCTTCTTCAAACTTGATAGAAGAGTTACAAATGTCAAGCAAAGCATTCAGTCTCACTCTTTGTTGTTCTCTTACAAGCAACCTCCCTAGTTAATTGTCTATGTTTCTTTTGGTTATATAAATACTTTTGAAATTATATAAGCTATTCTGAAATCCATAGTATAGTGTAAAGACATGAAATAAACAATACTACTAATAGAGAGGCTGAGATAGGAGAAGCAAGATTTCAAGATCCTTATGTTGCACACAACCAGACACTGTCACAAACAAACAAGCTGAAGTGTATATAGATTGTACAATGTTGGACCTATTTCTCCAATTACCAAATTAGAGAGACCATTGGATGACAATCAACAAATTTCTAATTCTTCATATTATTAGATTTCAATCAGTTAGGATAAATTGGTAATATTAATTTTCATATTAATATATTAAGAAAAAATAATTGTCACTTCCTGTTGTTTTTGTTGAAAGAGGTGGAATTAGGTTTGTGTGGTTTTGTTGATAAAGATTACCTTCTTTCTTCTTCTAGGGTGTAGTTTTGCACCTTATGTTGATGTTTTCCATCTATTATCCTTTGTAGGGCTGGATTTGTGGAAAGATATTGTGTAAATTTTTTTTTGCCATGGAATATCTTGGTTTCTCCATCTATGGTAATTGAGAGTTTTGCTGGGTATAGTAGCCTGGGCTGGCATTTGTGTTCTTGTAGGGTCTGTATGACATCTGCCCAGGATCTTCTAGCTTTCACAGTCTCTGGTGAGAAGTCTGGCGTAATTCTGATAGGCTTGCCTTTATATGTTACTTGACCTTTTTCCCTTACTGCTTTTAAAATTCTTTCTTTGTTTATTGCATTTCATGTTTTTATCATTATGTGTCGGGAGGAATTTCTTTTCTGATCCAGTCTATTTGGAGTTCTGTACGCTTCTTGTATGTTCATGAGCATCTCTTTCTTTAGGTTAGGGAAGTTTTCTTCTATAATTTTGTTGAAGATATTTGCTGGCCCATTACATTGGGAATCTTCACTTTCTTCTATAGCTATTATCCTTAGGTTTGGTCTTCTCATTGCATCCTGGATTTCCTGGATGTTTTGGGTTAGGAGCTTTTTGCTTTTTGCATTTTCTTTGACTGTTGTGTCAATGTTTTCTATGGTGTCTTCTGCCCCTGAAATTCTCTCTTTTATCTCTTGTATTCTGTTGGTGATGTTTGCATCTATGACTCCTGATTTCTTTCCTAGGTTTTGTATGGCCAGGGTTGTCTCTCTTTCTGTTTTCTTTGGAAAAAATCTTAAGCCAGGAAAGTCTTGAACACAGCAGACAGAATTAACCAGTAGGTAAAGGCTTTTATTACAGTTGAAGAAACACTCATACCCAAAAAGTACAGAGAAAAAGACTCTCTGCAAAGGCAGGGCATGAGGTAACTCAGCAAGATATTTATCCTTGAGGGAGGTGATCTTCAGAGTCTTTGAAAAGGTTTCCTCCCCTAATCAAGAGTTGGTCAGTTTAAAGAAAAGTATGATGGTCCACAACTGGTTTTTTTTTTTATTTTGTTTATTTACATTCCAAATCATGTCCCCCTTTCCAATCCACCCTCTCTAGTTCTTCATCCTATCTCCTCTCCTCTTTGTTTCTGAGAGAGCCAGTGATCCCCTCCCATCCACCCTCACCTCACATCACCTCACCCCTCCAAGATCCCCCTTCCCTGGGGCATCAAGTTTCTGCAGGATTAGGCACATCTTCTCTCACTGAGCCAAACTCTAGCAGCAGCTAGACATAGCAGATACTTACAGCCAACCATTGCACTGAGGTGGGGGACCCCTATGGAAGAGTTAGGGGACAATAACAGTATTAACTAACCCAGACCCCTCAGAGCTCCCAGAAACTAAGCCACCAACCAAAAAGCTAGTGGGCTAGTCTATATAGCACAACTGTTTTATAATGGTTTTCTGATCTCACCTTGAACTTACTGAGTCAGCCCTTCAGCAGGGCCCCTACTGACCGAAGGAAAAGCCCATAAGGCCTTTGTTTTAAGCTGCCAGACTTTTATCTCAGGCTAGGAGGATGAGGAAGAAGCTGGCCACCTAATCATGGCCCCTTTCACCACTTTCCTGTATAACTCCTTATCATTCAACAGAAAAGTGTTCCTGAAGTAAAATGGCTTTTGAAGCTGCTGAAAATTTCAATCTTTCCTCTCTATCTGGAGTCAGCCCACTTGGATTGGTGGACCCTCCCCACCCCAAACTGTGTCTTTGTTATTCGTGGCCTCCATTTTGTTATCAAACTTTGAGCCACAACCCGTGCTCCAAGCCAAGTGCGGCCACTTGACCACCTTCACCTCAATATGACAACATAAAAAAAGGCAAATTAAAAATGGAAAGCAGAAAGAGAAGATTTATCCAATGTGAACACATTGAAAAGGGGAACAAAGACATCCAGGCTGTTTTCAAATAAGCTTTCTAATGGAAGAAAAACTTAATGTATATTTAGTGTGTTGCCTCAAAACCTGTTTTTCATTGAGATAGATAGGGTGCCTCTGTTAAGTGTGACTGTTTATCAGGTCTGTTTTCCTGCTAGTCATATGACTTCTAGGAGCAACATATAACTATAGTGGTAACCTCTTCTTTCTGAAGACAAGTGAACAAATTAATGCAAACTGAGATCTCAAATCTCTAATGTTCTCTGTACACGTTTTAAAAGGAATGGATTGGTCTGAGACAGGCTGGCTCAACAACAGACTGCAAACTAGCAGGTCAGGAGACCAGGCCTGAGTTTCTACTTCCCAGAACTGGGCAAGTCAGTTACTGTAACAACTGCAGTCTTATGTAAATGGGATCCCTCCCCAGCTTGTAAGAGGATAGACAGCCAAACTTGGGGCCAAGAGGTCAAGAACTACCCCTCCTTTGCATGAAGAGAGAGTAGTTAGTCTGAATCATAGCATCACCCAGACCCCCAGAGATAGAAACCACCAATCAATATAGATCACCTACCGCTCCATTTGGCTTTAAAAACTGAATCTTCACATTAAGTCCAGGGCCTCCAATCCCAATGGAATTGGCCCTGCATGTAGGAATTTGTTCAATAAACACTCTTTGCTTTTGCATACTATTTGAGTCTGGGTATCATTCTTCAGCAATTTACCAGTCCTAACAATTTAAATTTTCAAAACACATCAGAGTTGATCCTGACCATGTAAGTAGTGTGATAATTATTTATAGAGTCCTTGTACATCATGACTTCCTACTATGATAACTTGCTGCCTGTATCTTATCCACTGATAGGAACAATAACTATGCTCCATATACATTAGAAAGCCTATAACATTTTCATAAATCAAAGTGTTCTCAGGAAAATCCTTTTTTGCTGTACCTACCTGATTCTAGTGTTACACTGCTAAAGTTAAGTTTAGTACAAATATTATTTTTCTAATACTTCCCAGTGGATCATTCTTATCAAAAACAAAACAAAAACAAAAACAAAAAAACTACATTATGCCATGAATTCTCCACAATGTTATTTGACGGGAGTCTAGATGATAGCCATTACTCTGCCTTAGTTTAAGTTATTTTCTAATTCAATTTAAAGTCTAGGCCTACTACACAGGAGGAAGCCAATGCCTGATACTTTAAATATAACCAAAATCCCAATTTAAAGTCTAGGCCTACTCCACAGGAGGAAGCCAATGCCTGATACTTTAAATATAACCAAAATCCCAAGCTGAGAAACTCATAAGTCCTAGAGCTGAACCTATTATTATGTTGGTAAATGAACACACTATCAGATTATCGTGTAATTCATATTTCTATACCCATAGATTACTGAAGCTTTCAAACATCAAAGAAGTTTCTTTATGCCATGGATGGTAGTTAATGCAGACATGCACAATAGTCAAAGTGTGGAGAATAACTCTGTGCATGGCCAGCCACAAATGGTGGCATATGTCACACCCTCTCCCTCTCGGTCTCAGTAGACATGGAGGAAGATGGAGCAAGCAGGAAGATTGCAAGAGCCAAGGTTCAGGAAGGGACAGGGAGAAACTCTGTCATCTGGTTATGGCAGGACCACTGTTCGCGAGAACTCACAGAATCTGTGGTTTTCTATCTGTGTACATCCATTACAAGACCAAGCCAGTCAACACTGTAGGCTGGAGTATGGAGAATTTCAGAAGCCCCAAACTCTTGACCAAGTAGCTATTGACAGTAATAGCTCATCAATCCTAAAGACCACAAAACTAAGAAATTCCAAAGCCATTTGCTGTTCCATGGTTCCCCTTGTGGAACCCAGAGAATCACAATAGATTGAATCAGAGCAAAATTCTAGGATAATACAATTCCAAAAAAAAAAAAAAA
>JADRCD010127259.1:6250-20434 GCA_019843815.1 Montemys delectorum | reverse complement strand
TCTCTCTCTCTCTCTCTCTCTCTCTCTCTCTCTCTCTCTCTCTCTCTTTCTTTCTTTTTTCTCTTCTTTTTCTCTTTTCTTTTCTTTTCTTTCTTTCTTTTTTTTTTCAAGACAGGATTTCTCTGTGCAATCCTGGCTGTCCTGGGTATATTTTTTCTGTCCCCAGCCCTCTCTCTTCGTATGTTTGTGTGCTTTTACCTTCTACGTTGTTTGAGACAGGGTCCCTTGCTCAATGGTGCCTGTGCTAGTATGGCTGGTCTCAGAGCTCTCTTGTCCCATCTCACAATAGGGGTACTGGGATTCTAGACATGTGCTACTAAGTCCAGCTTTCACATGGGCTCTGGGGATTTGAACTCAGGTCTTGATGCTTCCTACAAGTTTTGACCACTGAGCCATCTCTCCAGCCCATCTTTTTGATTGAGATAGGCTTCAAACTTACAGAGATCTCCTTGCCTCTGCCTCCGAATGCTGATGTTATAAGCATGAGCCACCATGCCTATCTCCAGATAGTTTTAAAAATACAATAGAAATGCCAGACCCCTGTAATCCCATCATTCTGGAAGCTGAAGAAGCAGACGATCCTCTGCCATGACAGTCTACACAGTGAGCTCAGTCAGGCCTGCACTTCTACGTGGCAAGCTCCAGGCCAGCCTGGGCACATAGGGAGACCTTGTCACTAAAGAACAAACAAACTTCAAACCACCCTAAGTGGAGATAAGAGCCATCACATCTCAATGTGTCTTATCTCCCCTAGCAACTCTACTGTACTAAATCTTGTACTAAGTAGAAAGCTAAAATTTAAGCAACTTTTTAAAAGAATTTAAGAAGTGTAAAATTCTTCTCATAGTCTTGGTAACAGACTATCAGACTATAATTTAGACTTGTCTTTCTGGCACTGTGAGTTTGGATTGGGGTTGGGGGAACCTTACTTTGTAGCTCAGGCTATCTTTGAACTCACAGAAGTCCTCCTGCCTCAGCTGTCTGAGTTTGGGGATTCCAGACATGGATCATTATGTCCAGTAACCGTCAAATTTGAACAGTTATACTATGGAGAGCCCTTGTGGCCTTTCCTTCCTCATACGTTACCTTTGAAGAGAAAAAGCAGCCATGGTCTGAGGAAGACCAGGTCAGCCAGAGCCATGATGAGGAAAGGGCCCTGTTAATCCTCCATTTCATCAAGGTGAAATCACCCTGTTCACAGGGAGCAAGCCAGAAGCTGGTGTCACACAGTAGCCTCCTCAGAATTCCAGGAACAGCAGTGCTGGATGACACAGAGGACCAGCATGTGTGGGTCCTAGGAAACAAGAGGAAGGGCCTTGCTTTGCTCTAGGAGGCTGTGAATTCCTGCAGTCCACTCAGAAACAGGATAGAATATCTGAGAAAAAAACGTAGAGACTCGTTTCTACTTCCTCTAGGATAGAGTCACCGTTTTGGCTTTGATAGTGCTAAGGCCTGGGCCTGGGGCAGATTGGAATCCTTTATTACCATCTTCAGAAGAGGGAAAGAGGCTCTAATGGAGGGGCCACTGTAACAACCCCCACCTATCTGCAGACTGAATTATAAATGTGGAGGTCACTCCAGCCGCAGGCCCGCGTCTTCATTCCCTGCCTTCCCCTCTCTAGGTGTCAGAGACGCCTCCGAGCCTCCCACTAGGTCTTGCTGGTACCCTGTTATGTTCTCATGCTTTCTCTCTCCCCTCCCTGAGCTCCACCCACTTTGGAGATTGCCAGCTGCTCCTCAGGAGGACTGAGGGTGGCTGTTCTTCCTGCTTCATGATAGCCCCCTGGGGAAGACATGGATCAGGGGTGACTGTGGTGCAGAGATAAAAAAGGCAGCCAGCTCAGGGGCTGCGGTCCTAAGGCTTTGAGGACTAGAATCAGGTTCCTATCCCATTTCAGCAACTCACTAATCAAGTGAACCAGGCAAAGTCACTTGAATGCTATGAACCTCAGCTTTGTAAAACGGAGGTGTAAATGCCCTCTGGGTTGGGATGAGATGTTAGTATATAAGTTTAGTCTGGGGCTGGCAAAACAACTCTGCAGGTAAAGGAGTCTGTCACTAAGCCTGATGACCTGAGTTCAATCCCTGGGACCCAGAGCGTGGAAGGAGTGAAACAGCTCCCAGAAGTTGTCCTCCGGTCTCCACGTTTGCACAGTGGCATGCATGGGTGGACACACACACATAAGCAAACGAGTAAGTAAGTAAATGAAGTTTAGTCTGGTGCTGGCCCAGTGATACTAGCAGGAGGAAGTTACTGCTACTGTCCTTGGAAACAGCCCCTAGGAGTCCCCTGCTAGGGTGGGCTTAGGTAGGAGGCCCTTAGGTGAAACTTCCATCCAGAAAGAAGAGAATGGCATGTGGATGGGAGGGACTCCAAGGGCTAGCCTTAACTCCTTTGCTCACACTTACACCATTAGCCATAGAAAGATGATAATTAATTATATTAATAATTAATATTGTCTGTTTCACAGGAGCTATGTGTGTGTGTATGTGTGTGTGTGTGTGTGTGTCCCCTAGGAACAGGGCTCCATTCCCAGGGCCTCCTCAGGGTTTGGCAAGCCACCAGCAATCAATTTGCCCATAGTTGTTGACATTGAGCTTGGGAACCTTTGTTGGCTGCCTCAACTTAGGGTCCTGAACTAGTACCATAGGGGATAGAACGTGACTTATTTCCGTACATATATCAAATCGTGGGTGTCTTTTTCTAATTTGCAAGAGAAGCCAAAATAATGGAGAGGTTTATTTCCATCTCCTGTTTCCTTTTGAATGGTATCCGTGCCTTGACTGATCACCCTCTAATCAGCACTAGCCAGGGGGCAAAGAAAAGCCCAGTCACAACACTGTGATGGAAACTCAGAAACTGTTTGTTTAGAGTCCTGACTGTATTGCTTTATGGCATGCAGAGACATATATCTAATAGAATATTATGGTAGCAAAATTATGTTTTTATGTTATAGGAATTAGTGTCTTGTGTTTCCTCAAAATGCAACAGTATCTATGTAATAATCCTGTCAAAAATGTGTAACTTACCAGGTGTGGTAGCAAAGTGGGAGGCTGGGGTAGGGAGGGGTGTGGGTCGACAGCATCAGGACTTCAAGATCATCCTGAGCTACACAGTGAGTTTGAGGCCAGTAATGATTAATGTGGGACCCCATTTAAAAGTGTCACGCCAGAGTCTGAAGAGGTGGCTTAGTGGTCGCTAGGAGCACACTGGCTCTTCTTCCAGAGGACCTGGGTTCAATTTCCAGCACCCACAATGAAGCTTAAAACTGTCTGTAACTCCAACTCCAAGAGATCCAACACCCTCACACAGCCATACATGCAGGAAAAACATCAATTCACATCAAACAAAAAAATCATTTAAAACACATATCGCCCTAAGCTCCCAATCTAGCCCATCTCCAGTTTTACTAGGGCCCCCACTGACCACACCTGTCTGGGGTGCAGATCAGTGCCTCAGCCAGCCCCATCGGGGAAGCGTCTTCTTACAGCAGATGGGAATTAACGGCAAGACCCTCAATTGGACAGCGTGTAGACAGTGAGAGACAGTGGAGCGCTGAGTCCTACATGGGGATGTTTTCCTCAAAGACTGCTGAGTCCTACATGGGGATGTTTTCCTCAAAGACTCAGGGACTCTAGAAGAGGAGGCAGGAAGATTGTAAGAGCCAGAGGTGGTGGATGACTCCAGGAAGCCCATGTCTTCAACGCAGCAGGACTGATGCACATACGAACTCACAGAGCCTGGCAGCACGCATAAGACCTGCGTAGGTTCACATCAGACAGCGGCCAGCACCAAGAGGGCCAGGAAGCCAGCTGCAGTTGATACCCAGTGGCAAAGGGAACATCACCTTCCCCCAGTGGGCTCTCACTGAGAATATCAGCCACACTTCAGGACAGGCCCAGGGGCTGTTGACTAACAGAAGACCAACTCAATAGTATTCTGTGGGCCTTTTGTTTTGTTTTAGCATTCTTTTGGCTTATTGGTCTTTGCCTGTTTTGATATTTGGTTTTGTGATTTTTTTTCCTTGAGTTTCTTGGGTTTTTTTTTTGGGGGGGGGTGTGTGTGTGTGTGTGTGAGAGAGAGAGAGAGAGAGAGAGAGAGAGAGAGAGAGAGAGAGAGAGAGAGAGAATAAAGATATAAAGATGGGTGGGTAGGGAGATGGGTGGTATCTGGAAGGAATTGAGGGAGGGGAAAACATGATCAAAATGTGAAAAAATTATCAATACTAAATGCCATCCCCAAAACCTAAGTTTTTAAAAGTAAAAATTTGGGCTGGAGAGATGGCTCAACAGGTAAGAGCACTGACTGCTCTTCTGAAGGTCCCGAGTTCAAATCCCAGCATCCACATGGTGACTCACAACCATCTGTAAGGAGATCTGACTCCCTCTTCAGGAGTGTCTGAAGACAGCTACAGTGTACTTACATATAATAAATAAATAAATCTTAAATAAAATAAAAGTAAAGTAAAAATTTTAAGGGTGGCTTTTTATTTAAATAGACTTTTTCGAATTTATTTTTATTTATTGTGTGTATATGTATAAGTTAAGTGTGGTGTTCATGTGACATACATATTTGAAGATCAGAAGACAGCTTGCCAGACTTGGCTCTCTTCTTCTACCATGTGGGCCCTAGGAATCGAACTCACATCTTATCGTAGCTTGTTAGCAAGCCCCTTTACTCACTGATCCATTCACCAGCCCTTTTAAATAAGTACTTATAAGGAACAGTTCCTCCACGCTAACACAGGTCAGCATGCTGTATCTGTTACAATCAATCCACAGCATCACCATTACGCTCTGAGCTTTAGTCAGGCTCCACATTGCATTTAGCTGTCATGTTTCCTTCCTTTCCCTTCTGGTTGCGACAGTTTCTGACTTGGTTTTGGTGGTTTTGTTGAGGTATTGTAGTATTTTGTAGATGGTCCCTTTATGAGAACTGCCTGATGTCTCTCATGGTGTTCCTCTTGAGGAGGAGGACCACAATGGCACAGTGCCGTGTTCCTCCAGTGATTCGTCACCATCACCTTGAACGAGAGGCTGAGGTGCTATTGGTTCTTCTCCTCGATGTGCAGTTGCTTTCTCCTCTTCTGTGCTGTGCTCTTTGGAAGAAAGACTATGCACAGCACACACATAAGGAGCAGTGAGTTCTGTTTTACTTCTTTGATAGCTACATTTATTAGATTGTCTCTATTTATTAAGTCATTTATTTGCATCAATATAGGTGCACAGATAACTATTTTATGCTCTGATTAATAATTTATTATAGTTAAGTATTTTTACTTTATTTTAAATTATATGTGCTTGTGTGTATAGCTGTGTGTAGACATAGTACATGTGGAGACAAGTGCCCAAGGTGGACAGAGGCATAGATCCCTTGGAGCTGGAGTTACTGGCAGTTGTGAGTCACCCAGTGTGGTTACTTGGAAACAAACTTGGGTCCTTTGTAAAAACAATATGTACTCAATCATTGAACCATGTCTTCAGCCCCCATTTTTATTTATTCTGATGCTCAAATTTTTCTAGCTCTGGCCATCGGTAGCTCATTTACTTGGTGCTTGTGTCTCACCAATGTGAGAATTCGATTATGTGGTAACTGTCTCTGTGTACGAGCACCCTTGTGGAAACCAGAGGAGGTCGCAGAGCACGTCCATCCATTCCTCTCTGCCTTATTTCCTTCCTATAGAGTCTCATTGGGTCTGAAACTCGCTGCTTTGGCTAGGCTGGCAGGCCAGCAGTACCTGCACATATGTGCTCCCCAGTGCTGGGTACCAAGGTGCTCAGCCATACCCAGCTCTTAAATGGAGCTGGTCCTCATGCTTGCATGGCAAATGCTCTGATCCACTGACCCAGCTCCCCTACCCCGGCTTTATTTCTCAGTGCCTTTCTTTCTGCCCTAACCTGTTCCAGGCTCATCTGAATACATTTTTGCTCTGGTCCTAAACTAGCTCTTTCTCTCCAGAGACCAGGGGATGACCATTTTTCATTCCAAGGTGATAACTCACTTTATATAGGAATAAAGGGACTGGTGCATACAGATTATTTTATATCATCTGACTGACAGCATTTCAGGAACATAAATTTTCCTAAAAGCTAAGCTCAGCTATTTTGAAAATGGTACCTGCTTTTAAAAGTTTCTAGCCAGGCTTCATTCTGTCCATTATGTGAAAACCCATTCTAAGAAGAGAAGTGACTTTATCTCTGTCCTCGTGAAGACAAGCCATTGGTGGGATTCTTACTGTGGGGATTTTGCTCTAAAGATTGGTACCATGGGGAGATTACCAGAATGAGGGGGGAGATTGTGCCGTGTTCAGATGCTGCCACGGCACCATATGCATTCGGCCGCATGTCCTTCTTTCCTTTCAGCTTAAGAGGTGGGTGTCTGAGTCCATTTCTGAAGCTCCGTACAGCTTTAAAGTTGATGGTGTTAATGTGTGCAGCACTGGCAGCTTTGAGGACTCCAGGGTGGGGCGTGAGGGCAGGAATGGAGGGCTCAGGGGAGAAATGTCCTTAATGATCAGGTTAACAATTAATAATACTCAAGCCTCAATTGAGTTTTTAATGTAACCTGTTTTCTATTTTACATTCCTGGTTGGCTGCATTGAGGCTTAAAAGTCCATAAACTGGCTGCACTGTGGGATCCCAGGAACTCCCAGAACTACAGTTGCCTGGGTCTCCTGGCCGGGGATTCTAGATGGCTTGGTTTCCAGGGTAGTCTGGACATTTAGAGTTGCGATGTCTCCTCCACCTCCAGGTGCCCAGCTGACTCTAATGCAGCCAGGCAGAGAGCCACTGCTCTAAACTGAGGCTGCTTTTGCTTCCTCTGCAGGAGAACACAGATGTAGACCCCTAGCACTTTAGCTAGCAGCCAGTCGGTTGGATTTGAATAGCACATTAGTTTCTGTTCTCCCAAACTTAATGTTTAAAACAACACAAACTTAATTCACGTTTCTGGAGATCCAAAGCCCAGAACAGGTTTCCTGGGCTGGCATTGAGGTGCCTGTAACTCCATGTTCCTTCCTGTGCTCTCTAGGGGAAATGTCCTTCCCTGCTCCAGCTTCTGAAACTGCCTACACCCCTTGGTCCGTGGTACTGCATCACCCCAACCTTGCTTCCACTGTCTGCCTCCCTCTCTGAATCTGCCCCTCTTCCTTCTGATAAGGTCTGCTTGTGACCATATTGGGTCCTGGGAGGTGGCAGCAGGGAAGGGATGGGCTCTAAACCCTAAATCCTAAACCACATTTGCAAAAAGTCTCTTTGGCAACATAAGATAACATATTCACAGTTTCATAGAATTAGGACATTATTGTCCTTGGGGGACATTAGTCTACCACCCCAGTAGACTAGTAGTAGTAGTAGTAGTAGTAGTAGCAAGTGTTGTAAATGCATGCCCATTGGAGAGACTTAAGTTGTTCTGTGATATGTAGCCTCTCCCCCTTCTCCCATTCTTCTTCTCCCATCTCTCTCTCTTTTGTTGAAGTAAGGTCTTGTGTAGCCTGTTCTGGCTTCCAACTTACAACATACCCAAGGCTGGGCTTCAGTTTCTCATTCTCTCATTTCTCCCTTCAGAGCACTGGGATTGCAGGCATGCACAACCATACCTGCTGGTTTGATCCCCCTACAAAGTTACCCAATCTAGAAAATTTTAGCATGTGAGGAGACTAGGAACAACAGAAATACAGAATAGATACTCATTTTTAATTAAGTCCATAGTAAAATGATATGCACAACTGCAGTTATGTGTAGTAGTGAGGGAAAGTCTGTGTGTGGGACAGAGGACAGTTGTGGAGTGACTTCCAGGTACTGAACTCAGGTTGCCACACTTGCACGCAAGTGCCTCTACCTGCTGAGCCATCTTGCTGACCCAGGTGTGGTAAGTTTTAAGGGACAGAGGCATTTGCTCATACTATTAAAGGGCTCTTCCAGACCTGGCGGTGACTAGCATCCTTGACCTAGGATTTCCCTGCCTGCCCATGTTTCCTAAGCCTGGCCATGCTAGAGGAAGTCAGCCATGGGGCGCTTGCAGCCCCACAACCAGCTCTTTAAGCTGCCCTGTTTGTCCCAAGCAGAATATGAAGGCTAATAATATTTGGACCCAAGTCAGAAGAAGGGCCAGACTGGGGTTGAGGTGAGGAGATGGGACTGAGCATGTTGCACCTGAGTAGGGGGGCAGGAGAAAGCACACAGTATGGAGTCACACAGTCGATCTCGGCTAAAAGGCCGAGAAGCAATAACACTATGGATTCACAAAGAAGCGTTCCAGAGACTTATTTTTAACCCAGGATGGCATTAACTACGTACTTGTCTTCTGCAAACAGTAAAGAATTTTCAGAAATAACTCCCAAATGGAAAAAATGTCTTCCTCACAGAGGACCAGTTTAACCTTATTACCTGTCCGAGGGCCCAGCTCCCTTCCTTGGCTGAAGACCTCCCAGGTGGCTCTTCCCAGCAGATTTTGTGTCTTGCAGGATGTGGGATCTAACTCCCTTATCCTTCCCTACTGAGCTGGTCAAGCCCCTGCTGCGGAGACCTCGCTGCCAGAGCTTGGCCTAATCTATTGCCATGGTGACAGCGAGCTGCTGCTTAGCACCAGCCTGGAAACTGGGCTGGAAGCTGAGAGAAGAGCTTGGGCTACCAGGCGCTCCTGGGAAACCTAGGAGACAAAGACCCCTCTCCAGGCCCCGGGGAGCATCTAATGGGTTTGCTCTCACAAGGAGGAGCCATGAAATGTGTAAGACCTAAATCTACTTCTTCCATATTGGAATCAGAGTTTATAAAGATTCCTTTCTATGGTAGAGCCAGTAAGCACACGCCTGCCGTTCACATTGGTGTGTACTTTTATCCTTGGCTTCCAATGGAGTTAAAGAGCTAGAGCCTGCATCTGCTGGGAAGACCTGCCTTTTGATGTAGGTGAGTTAGAATTCAGAAGTGAACAATCCTTGTGTAGCCCTGTTGGTGATGGTATATAATATTCACTGTCAGAAATTTAGGTGTTTTCCAAACATTATTTTATTTAGCTCTTCACATTTTTTTTCCTGGAATGGCAGTATGGCTTAGTGGGTAGAGGTGCCTGTAGCCAAGACCAACAGCCTGAGTGTGATCCCTGGGACACACGTAGTGGAAGGAGAGAATCAAACCCCTGCAGCTGTGCTCTTCACGTGTGTGCTGCAGCAGGCGCTCACACATAAACAAACTGATGTAAAAAAAAATGGAAATTAACTTATTTTTATGTATATGCATATGAGCATTTTGCCTGCATGTTTGTAAGTGCCCTCAGAGGCCAGGGGGTCCTTCTAGAGGTAACCAACTGCAGTTACAGGTGGTTGTGAGCTGGCATGTGGGTGCTAGGACCTTAAGCCAGGTCCTCTGCAAAAGCAAGTACTCTTAACTGCTGAAACTCTTCTCCAGCCCCTAAAACATTTTTTAAGACATAATAAATATGTTTAGCCAGACAATGATGGCTTACACCTTTAATCTCTCAGCACTTGGGAGATAGAAGAAGGCAGATCTCTGAGTGTAAGGCCAGCCTTGTCTCCAGAGTGAGTTCCAGGACAGCCTGGGCTACACAGAGAAACTCTGTCTGGAAAAACCAAGAAAGAAAGGGTATGGGGGAGAAAGAGAAAAAAAGAAAAATAAAGATATGATTATATTTTAAATAGTTTTGGTTGGAGAGATGGCTCAGTGGTTAAGAATGTTTACTGCTGCAACTCAGGACCTGCTTGGAGTTTATTCCAGCTCCCATACAAGACATTTCACAAACACCTTCACCTCTAACGTGAGATCCAAGGACCTTCTGTGCCCTCTTCTGGCTTCAGTGTACACTCACACAGACACATGTGAAAATTAAATATATTTTTTTCTTTGAGGCAGGCTCTTGCACTGTAGCACAGGCTGGCCTCGAATCTTGGTCTCTCATCTCAGCCTCCTAAATGCTGAAATTAACTGCTATCAGCCATCACACCTGCCCTCTGTCCTTAATTCCGTCTTCACGTGCATAAATCACCAGAGACTCAGAAGGTTGTCCCCAAATGGAGTTCCGTAGTTGAATCTTTCAGTATTTGTTTTAATTGTGTCTGTGGGTACGTGTGTGTGTGTGTGTGTGTGTGTGTGTGTACACGCGTGCGTGCATGTGTGTAATTTTTGGTGCTTGTGGTTGGATCCAAGGCCTGTGCTGTAGCCCTGAGTTATACCTCCAGGCCTGTATGATAGCCTGTTATTTTTTAAAAGATTTATTTATTATTATATGTAAATACACTGTAGCTGTCTTCAGATACCCCAGAAGAGGGCGTCAGATCTCATTTTGGATGGTTGTGAGCCACCATGTGGTAGCTGGGATTTGAACTCAGGACCTTCGGAAGAGCAGTCAGTGCTCTTAACCACTGAGCCATCTCTCCAGCCCGATAGCCTGTGTTGTTAATCACTGTTCTGTTCTATATGAAACTTGTACTGTCTTGATTTCTCCATCTGTGACATGCGGACACTGTCTGTCTCACAAGATGATTGTGTTATAGAGAATGAAGGAGACAGTGCGGGAGGTAAAGCACCCTCAGTGGTGGTGGTAGAGGATAGCTGCACCTGTGCCCCAGGAGAACTGGCCTCCCCTGCCCTCCTCTAAAAGTTTTTTGTTATGTCCAGAGCTCTCTCATTTCCTCCTGACGCCTTTCCTGTTCCTACAGGTAATTTCCATGGTCATGGTGGCCGTGGGTGTCTATGCCAGGCTGATGAAGCACGCAGGTGGGTTATAGATCCCTTCTGCCTCTCCACACGCTTGCTGCACCTCTGCTTGCTCCAGCTCTGGCCCTGGCTGGGGTCAGAGGAGCAGCTCCCTCAACCCAGTCTTACTGGGCCACTTCAGACTGGCAGTTCACTTGGGTTTTCCTGAGCCCAGCCCCCTCCCAACTCTGTCAGGACTAAGCCGTGGAGAGACGCTAGGTCTGTAGAAGCAGAGAGCAGTCATGGACTTTGCCCCCGAGCCTGTCCTGAAGTAACTCAACCTTAATTCCTATGCGGAGTATTTAGGAATCCGCCCAGCTGGTGAGCCCAGTGCCACTCTAAGTCATCTCTGGAGCAAAAGCAGCTGCTCTACTCCTGAGCCTGGAATAAGAGCTTTTCCTAGTTCCTCAAATTACGTGCCAGCACTCCTCCTGCACACTTTTGTTCTCCCCTGTGAGGAGGTCTTTCCCATAATGTTCACCAGGCAAGGAGGTTCCCCCCAGTACAGGAAGAACAGATTGGGTACACCCCTCATCCGTTCCTGGGAGCCCCCTCAGTGGGCAGCAGGCTCCAGCTGAGGGTCAGCCTCTCTCCCAGAAGCAGCCTTGGCTTGTCTGGCGGTGGACCCTGCTATCCTGCTGATCGTGGTGGGCGTCCTCATGTTCCTTCTCACCTTTTGTGGCTGTATCGGATCCCTTCGAGAAAACATCTGCCTTCTGCAGACAGTAAGTAGTCAGGCCGAAGAGCAGCCTTGCTCACTCCTGTTCTTTGTGTCTCCTGCTCCCCTCTCCATCCTATAGAGGTCCATTCTGTCCCCTCTGTCCCATTGTACCCTCTAAGCCTGTGCTGTCAGCTCCTCACTGCAGAGGTCTTCTCTGAGTGACCTAGCAGGGTGGTCACCTCTGTGGCATTGTCCTAGAGGCAGAAATCTTTGTCATGTTGGGGGTATGGAGAAGAGTCCAAGCTGCCTCTTGTTGGTCCTTGGATGGGCTGCCTCCCAGAGCAGTGATGGTGTGCCTTGTCTTGCCTGTGTGCCACAGTTCTCCCTCTGCCTCACCATCGTGTTCCTGCTGCAGCTGGCTGCTGGCATCCTGGGCTTCGTCTTCTCAGACAAGGTAACACTGGGAGCCTAGAGGCCTCTTGGTACCCAAGGGAGGAAGGGAGTTCCTACTGATTAATTAACCACAGCACTCTTTCCCCGGGGAAGCGTCAGCCTTTGAAAGGCTCCCCTTTAGGGATGGATAAACGGCCTTTAACACCAAGCAGTTTAAAGAGAATGCCCTGACTGGAAGGTGTGTTCCTTTGACAACCAGATGCCATGGGTGCAGGGGGGGGGGGGGGGGGATCTATAAACATGAGAAACCTTAAAATAACCTTCATACGTAAATGGTAAACGACTAAGTAGAACTCAGTTATCAAAACCACAGATAACTTGCAGAGACTGTTATTCAAACACTGTTTATTGAACTAGATGTGGAAAGCAGAGGGAAGGCAGGCCCTGCTCTGAACCATGCTTCCCACCTCTGGAGGTGGGCTGCCTGAGGCAGCAGTCCTAATTAAGAGCCAGTGTTTCCTTTAATCCCAGCACTGGGAAGCCGGAGGCAGAGGGATTTCCACGAATTTGAGTCCAGCACTGTCTACCTGTGAGTTCCAGTGTAGCTGGGACTAGTAATAGTGAGAAATCTGTCTATTTTTAAAAAGGAAGAAAAATATAGCAAGGTGTATTGGTCCATCCCTTTATTCCTAGCATTCAGGAGGCAAAGGCAGGTGGATCTCTGAGTTCCTGGATAGCCTGGTCTGCATAGTGCATTCTAGGCTAACCCGAGCTACCTAATGAGACCCCCACTTTGAAAACAAAACAACATCTCCCCCCAGAAAGGGAGGGGGGAAGAAAAATGAACCAGAATTCCATTCTCAAGTTACAAATAGCTACCAGGAATAAAATACAAGACTATGAAATAAAGTCGTCACAGGAACGGAAGCCGGGCGTGGCGGCACACCCCTGTGATCCCAGTGCTCTGGGGCAGGGGCATTTCTGAGTTCCAGGCCAGCCTGATCTACATAGTGAGTTCTAGGACAGCTGGGGCTACACAGAGAAACCCTGTCTAAATAACAAACACACAAAAAGCCATAGGAAAAAGTAGTTGAGCAGAGAGAAAGAGAGAGAGAGAGAGAGAGAGAGAGAGAGAGAGAGAGAGAGAGAGACGATGGTACAAAATTATTAGGCTAAATGCTGCTAAGCTAATTTGTAGTTGGCAAGTTCTTGTGGCTTAATAAAGGAGATCTGAGTGTAAAGGACAATTTTCTTGTGTCCACTAGAGGTCAGTGTCTCCATTTAGTGAGCCCCTTTGTGCTAAAACAAAGCAAAATTCTTTCACTGCACCAGTCAACAAGTTTTCTGGGTACCAATATGCAGAGATAGATTAAGGTAGGTAGAGAGAAGTAGATAACGCTGCATTGTTCTGAAAGACACTTCTGAGAAGCTGTGATGTAGGGCACTGCTGCCCTGATCTACCGGTACCCGAGGGCAGAGTGGATGGGCCTGAACCAAACAACGTCTTCCCTTGCAAGATCTGATTTCAAGGCTGATTCAGATCAAAGATGATCTGAGGGAACATGACTTTGACTGTTGGTAGCTGCCCTAATTTTAATTTTAATTTTAATTTTATTCTGTGATTCCCCGAGCCCCCCAACCCTCAAACTCTTGGGAGGCAGTCACTAATACCTTTTAGTGACACGGGCCTGACAGTGACAGGGCTTCTCAATTTTTAGGCCTTTGTATGATAAAGTACAAAATAAATTTTTGGTAGACTGAAGCTCTCTAGTGAGTTAATGATCCACACGATGTGATAGAATTATCCAGTGTATAAAATGGGAGGCTGGAATAGGGGCTGGTGGCAATGCGTATGTATGGTAGAAAGACTGGAGCCAGAACAGTATGCAAGAACTTCAGACCATTTGGCTGCACTAACTCCAGTGGCTATTAGCATGCACCCAGAGTTGGGGGAGAGCACCAAGCCTGTGCTCATCCTCTGCAACCTGGCATAAGAGAGGGAAGGGCTACCCTGGGCCTCTGACCCTACAAAGTGTGCTGTGACAGTAAACCATAGAGACATCTGGAAAGGAGCACAGAGACAGAACAATAGTGTTGTGGCTCACACACTGCTATGATAAAGCACCATGGTCAAGACAACTTAGAAGAGTCTCGTTGGGCTTACTGATGCAAATGGGTAAGTCTGTCGCAGCAGGGAGACATGGCAGCCACAGTGGGCATGGTGGCAGATGTAGGAAGCTGAGGACTCACATCCTGAACAACAGTCAGGAAACAGAGTGCCCAGGGAATAGCATATAGCTTTTAAAATTCAAAACCCACACCTAGTGACATACTTCCTTCAGCAAAACCACACTATCTACACTATCTACACTGTCTACACTATCTACACTGTCTACACTGTCTACACTGTCTACACTGTC
>JADRCD010127257.1:0-11341 GCA_019843815.1 Montemys delectorum | reverse complement strand
GTAAACGAGTCTGGCCTCCTGAACTTGTGCCCTTGTAGCCACACCAGGAAGGAGAGAAACAATTCTTGAAAATTGTTCTTTGACCTCCACTTGTGGAATGGCATACCACACCCACCCTCCTTCCAGACCCACATAAATGGAAAAATGCAATATAAAAATAACATAATGAGGTGAAAAGCAGTCAAGGAAGACATGTGATACCCTCCTCTAGTCTTCTCATGTACACCTGTATATACATGTGCACATAACACATGCACACACACACGTAGACACACACACACACACACTCACAAGACAGACAAGTAGCTAAAGCTTAACTTTTAGAGTAAAGCGAGTATCTAGAAAAACAGAGGTATTTCCTTCACCCACAGATGTGAAGTTCAAGTGCTCCGTGGCACATGTGAGATTGGCTTTCACTACCATTCCTGTGACTTCCAGACACTAACTCCGCTTCTAGAGCACATGCCCACTATGGCCTAGACCAAATGTCTCCCCTGTGCATGGTATGCCTTCCTGGGCCTTTCAGTGGACTGAAATCATCTCAGCCTCCTCCTGGCCAGCCTGGGCCAGATAATCCCTCAGCCGGGGCTGCCTTCTCAGATGGTTCTGGGAGGTAGCACCTTGACAATTCAGAGCAGACCATCAAAAGCTCCATACAGTCACTAATAGAGACCAGAAGCGAATGGGTTCCATATATGCGCCTGCCGTGTAATATACTGTGACAGTCCCAGGTGCCAGAGAAGACAGGGGTCCATAACAGCCCTTACACATTGCTGGTAGGATGTGAACTGGTACAACCCATCTAAACACAGTCTGGAGTTATCTTATAAAACTGAATGTTCCTTAACTACTATTCCTCAGTGGGTTAGGCTAAGTCATTCAACAAACCAAGCATCCATTCCTCACTTTCCTATTGCTGTGACATAACACCTGTTACATGCATCTTGACGAAGGAAGGGTTTACTGTGGCTCACAGTTTGAGGGTACGGCCCACCATGTGGGAGAGGCATAGATGTTAGTGCTTGGCTCATTTTCTCCTTTTCACTTAGTCAGAGACCCCAATCCATGTCATGATGTCACCTATGTTCAGAGGAGGTCTCCCCTTCCCTCAGTTTGTCTTCTCTGGAAGCACCCTCAAAGACATGCCCGAAGGTGTGTCTCCACGGTAATTCTAAGTCAAGGGAAGGTGACAATGAAGATTGGTCATCATACATATTTAGCACCTGTGATATGCCATGCTCCAAGACGGTATCTAGGAATAAAAACAGGGACAGAAACATACCCCTACCTTCAAGGCCGATAACTAGCTGGAAAGACTGATATACATTTCATCCATGAGATGCAAGTAAGTCTGTGATAACGGCAGCGGTAGAACGGAGATGTGATGGGGGAATGTAAACTGTACCATGGTCTCAGACCTGGTCTCTGGGGGAAGGACAGTGCAGGAGCCCCCGTGATGGATGGGTGGTAATCCAGGTTTGGAAGCTTTGTGAACTTGAGCAAGTTTTAATCTTTGAGGACTTCTCATTTTAAAAAGGTGGCACAG
The DNA here is from genome assembly GCA_019843815.1 of Montemys delectorum. NCBI lineage: Eukaryota > Metazoa > Chordata > Mammalia > Rodentia > Muridae > Montemys > Montemys delectorum. Next base: position 9,795 of record JADRCD010127257.1, on the reverse strand, counting down.
GGGGCCTGGCCAGATGGCTCAGCTAGTAAAGGGGTTTGTTGCCAAGCCTGATGACCTGGATTTGATTGCCAGAATCAAACACACACACACACACACACACACACACACACACACACACACACACACATGATAGATAGATAGATAGATAGATAGATAGATAGATAGATAGATAGATAGATAGACATAGAGAGAGAATTTTCACATGAAAATTAAGCACAGATTATAAATCTGGTACATGTATACAGGAAGCACCAGGGACTAAAGGTAGGCAAAGAAACAGGCTACTCTTCCCTCTGCCGCTCATTTATCAATGCCTCCTGACAGTCGAAAAGGCAGAGTGAGTCTGCCACCGTCTCTTACTGTATCTGCATCAGGGCAAGGATGTGAACCCAGATCTTCCGCTCCAGAGTCTGGGTTCTAGAACAGTCTCTTCTGCCATGCTTCAGGGGAACAAATACGAGGAGAGGGGCAGACTGGGGATCTGAAGGAGACAGAGTGTAAGGTCATCAGATCCAATGCTAATGGCCAGTGAAGCTGGAGTCTGAAGCAGGCAGAGGGAGGAAGCTGAAGAAACTTCCACACAGAGCCCAGAAGGAGAAGTCTGGCACTCCAGTCCACCTGTGTTGGAGTCCCCAAGGTTAAGCCCACCCAGGAGGATGCAGTCAGAGAAATCATCACTATTAATGAGGGTCAGTCCCTACGCTCAACCCTTTGTGTTATCTTCTTTATCTTGCATAGCACCTCGTGAGAGGGAGTATTCTCACTTCACCGTTGGCCAAACCTGTCCATAAGATGAAGTCATTGGACCTGGGTCACAGAGGCAGAAACAAAGCCAGGACATGTCTTCAAGGCAACCCACTATCAGATTTTGTTGTCTTTCACTTTTCTGATCCCCTGTCTCCAGCTTCTGTCCTTTCCTGCAGCTAATGCCTGTACTCAAGGTCATCTGGGATTTGTCTCTGGACCACTGGAGTTATTGTTGCACCCGCAGAGAATGTTAGGTCTTGAGGAACCCTTAGTCATGCCTAAGTGGTAGGAGCATGAGAGCCCTGCTCATCATGATGTGACAGACTCTAGAGGCGTGGTTGCATGCACAGTTACATACAGAGACCCCTGTGGGAGCTAAGGCTGGGACCTGGTGGGAATCCCTTCACCACCTCAAAGGATAGAGCCATTTTTATTCATTCAAGCTCGGGTGCTCTTGGTTATTAGCTGCTTCTCCATTCCCATCCTGCTTCTCCATTCCTGTCCTGCTCTTCTCCTAGATCAACTATGTTCCTGAGTCGTCTTCACAGGATCTGTTTTCAGAACCCAAACTCAAGACATCCTCAGCCTCTTAACCCTCCCTCCGCTACTCACCTCCCCACTCCTACTCCACTCCCAGCATCTTTCTTTTTCTATTCATCCCTACTTGCGGCTTCACACTGTTTGGGGAGCAGAAGCCAGTTGCCACCCCTACTCCTCTCACATGGCCTAGGTCTTCCCCGGGGTTTCCCTCCCATACACTCCTGGAGTCAAACTCCAGATGAGGGCCCCACCTCCACAGAGGGTATAGGCTGACTACTCAGGCTTTACCTTTCCCAAACTTGAGCAAGCAGGGACATGACCCACCTCCCAGGGCGTGGGACAATGGGGTTGTAGTCAGAGACAGTTTCCAGGCCCTGTTCAGACTTGTGCTGGTGCTGAGGCAGGTACTTGAGGAATCAGCCCTGGGTGTCTAGAGGGGAGAACCAGACAGACTACCCCGGGGAAGGATGCCAAACCTATAAGTAAAGGCCCTTTGTAAAAAGAACAGGTCTTAGACTAACAAGTTTCTTGAGAGATATGGAACACAAAATAAGGATGCATCCACCTAAGGACCTAAGGTGCGTTGAGTCAAATTTCTCCCATCATTTGGTGTCACCTCACAAGGGAAAGATGCTAGATGGTCCAGGGAAACCTTTTGAAGCTGCTGAGTCAGTGATTCCCCTATCTGGGTACAAGTGAACTTGAGATTAAAGGACTCATGTTACCGTTGTCTAATATATACATATATATATGTATATATACACATATCTTCCTAGCTAACCTAAATTCAACTTAAGAAGGAAAGGTGGGGAATGGATAACTCAGCTCAAGAATGGCAGCATGGTCCTCATCCCTCTCTTTGAGTCTCCTCATGAGTAAAAGGGACATTTTCTCTCTCTCTCTCTCTCTCTCTCTCTCTCTCTCTCTCTCTCTCTCTCACACACACACACACTCACACACACACACACACACACACACACACACACACACACACACACACACACTGCCCTTCAACTTTCTTACACTTTTCACATCTTCTCTATGATTCCACTTATCATTTTCCCTGCTGTCTCCTACCTCCAATCCCAAACCCCTCCTCTGAAACATGCGGAGTCTTCCTGGCTTTTGCTCTCAACTCACTCCTCGTGTTACCTGGTTATGTCTATTTATTCTTAAGGTTCAACTCAGGTTTCAATGTCCCAAGGACGCTTATCTGATCTTTTCCAGCTACTTGGATGGGTAGGATGCCCCTTTTCCTACGGGTTCCTACGTCACCACCTATTCTTGGTCATGTGTCATTTCATATATATTCTGGTCTTTATGTCTAGGTCTTGAATAGCATGGCCATATTTTATCCCTGAACTCTAAGACCTACCATAACCAGTTTAATGTAACAAGCACTCACTAAACATTTGTTAAACACCCAAACAGAAGAAAAATGTCAAGAGGAAGGAGATAGAAGTTATGAGAAGAAGCTGCAAACTGCCATTGTATTTATGAACAGTTTTTCTATGACTGTTTTTGGCATGCCTCTGGAGACTATCTTGAGGTGAGGAGACCTGACCCCTGTGGGCAGCATCTTTTTCTGGGATGGGATTGTGGACTATACACAAGGCACAACGTGAGCAGAACACAAGCTTTCATCCATATCTGCTTCTTGACTGTGGACGTGACATGACCAGCTGCCTCAAGCTCCTGCTGAGGTGACTTCTCTGCCACGATGACCCATGTGACCTTAAACTATGAGCTGAACGGAACCCTTTCTATTGCGAGATTTTCTTGGATTAACCAGGAGTCTGCTGTGTCTGTTCCCCTCTGTGTACCTTGAGTCTCCACCATCTGCTTTCCTCTCCCAGCTTTTCTGCTTCCTGCCCAACTATTGTCCACCAGCTCTTTCTTTCTTTTTCTTTTTTTTTTAAGATTTATTTATTATTATGAATAAGTACACTGTAGCTGTCTTCAGACACACCAGAAGAGGGCACCAGATCTCATTACGGGTGGTTGTGAGCCACCATGTGGTTGCTGGGATTTGAACTCATGACCTTCGTTCGGGAGAGCTGTCAGTGCTCTTACCCACTGAGCCATCTCACCAGCCCCCACCAGCTCTTTATTACAACCAATCAGCACTGAGACAGCCTCTGACACAATTCTAGATTGCCTTTAGGCATAGAGGAATGTCTGATTTTCAAGAATCTGAGCAGGCAAGGAAGGGTAAATATTTATAAATATAAGGTCAGTGATGGGCAGAAGAAAAGAGGATAGCAAGATCCTGCCAGCATTTAACTCTGACTTATAGAATTAACAACTGAAATACAGAGACACACCAGGCAGTGGTGGTGCACGCCTTTAATCCCAGCACTTGGGAGGCAAAGGCAGGTGGATTTCTGAGTTCGAGGCCAGCCTGGTCTACAGAGTGAGTTCCAGGACAGCCAGGGCTACACAGAGAAACCCTGTTTCAAAAAACCAAAAAAAAAAAAAAAGTTACCCCAACACCTTTATCTCTTGAGCTGGTTTTATAGGAGTCTCTTATCCAACAACAGAAAAAGCATCTAAGGCATTGACACATCACATGTTATCGATGGGATTATAAAAGTAACATGTGTTAAGCCTTGGCAAAGAGAGTTGTTGAACATCAAATACTAAATCAAACAATCAGAAATATCCTCGCACACATACAGCTGTATTCTCTCTAATTCACCCTGCATCCAGAACTTTACTCTGGACTCCACTCAGTATCTCGGGCCTTGTGATCAAAAATCCAGACAAGACACACAGAGCATGATGAAGAAGGCGGGGATACCATGTCACAAAAGAAAGTAGGGTGGCCCCAGGGAATGGTGTTGGCAGTATCGGGGGACCACTGAAGAGGAAAACACTCTTAGAGTTGAGAATGGACAGTGTCCAGAGAGACCATTGTGCTGTCTTCTTTTAGGTAGGCTTTATACTATTAAGTTGTTTTTTTTTTTTAAAGAAAAAATAACTTCCTTGGGGGGTGTTTTCTTGTCTAGGTGACAGATAGACTCATTTGGATTTACTCTTATGGAGGGAATAATGGAAGGTCTTTGTCCTTTTCCAGAAAAGGACATGTGGTAGTATATTCTGATTTCTTGAGCAGTTGACAAGGTAAAGATCTACCCAGGGCCAGAGATGTGAATCATGTCCATTCTTTTGACCAATAATCAAAGTCCTAGTTTTACAAGCTGATGATTATGAGGGAGGAGGCCTTCAAGCCTGCTCATTTCTGACCAGCTTTTTAACAATACCACAGCTGACAGGAAATCATTAAAACTCCTAAGCTGGAGGTGACCATTTTAGGAACAACCTGTCCAGGAATCAGAGGGGTGCTGACATGAAGAATATGAATATCACACCTGGGCCTGTCACATTTCCAAGTCTCACCCATTATCAGGCTATTGGTCCTGATGTTCACAGTGCACATTCATCTAAAAATCAGGAAGATAGATAGATAGATAGGTAGATAGATAGATAGATAGATAGATAAATAGATAGATAGGATAGATAGGTTAGATAGGTTAGATAGATATATGGATAGACATAATAGATGATAGAGATGATAGAGAGATAAATAGATTATAGATAGATAGATAGATAGATAGATAGATAGATAGATAGATAGATAGTAGATAGTAGATAGATAGACAGAATTCTAGGCCCCACTTTTACTCTGTGCTCTTTTCTCAAGAGAGGGAATGTCAAAGGGTAAACCTGTGTTCTCCCTTTATGGGTGAGATGGCTGCAAATGACTAGGAATTGAGAGTAGTGTGGAAGATAAGGTTGAAGCCAAGCTCTCTATCACACCCCTGCCAGAAGACAGCCGGCCAGGCAGGTCAGCCACCTCTCCTCCTCTGATTCTATCTGCTAAGTCACATCTCCTCCCTTATCAACAAGGCCCCCAGCACAATGCTAGACAAATCCCCACCCACCTCGCCCAGCCCCCTCTCCTCCATATGTCCAGGACTGCAGGAGAGACCCACCCTACCCTCCCTCTCTCTTTCCCTCCCTCCCTTCCATCCCTAACTCTTTTTTTTTCCTTAATAAGATTTTACTTCAATTTGTGAAAAGGCAATACTGTCTTCTGAAGATAATAGTTTATAATTATAAAATAACAGATGAAATCCTTCCTCCCTTGAAATCTCTCAGATCTTCACACCTTCTGTGTGACACCCCCCTCCGAGATATTTTTGTTTTCTATGCATATATATGTTTGATGGGGAGGTACAGGTATAGATGCCAGTAGTCAATATCCAGTTCTTCAGTGCCATTCTCTTGATATGGTTCGGTTGCTGTCTTGGTTTGGTTGCTTTGTTTTGTTTTGCTTTGTTTTGTTTTATTTTGTTTCTTTTCGTTTCTTTCTTTTTGTTTTGTTTTGTTTTGTTTTTATGGAGTCTCTCACAGGCTGGAATTTGCTGAGGTGACCATGCTGCGTGGCAAGAGAACTCCAGGAATCTGCCTGATTCAAACACTGGTCACTAAATATTTCTATCTTTTTATTGAATTTATATATCTAGTATGTTTTAGGGGGAGTGCCACAATGCTCAATGTGGAGGTCAGAGGACAACCTGAAGGAGTCAGGTTTCTCTGACGTGTGGATCCCAGGCATGAAACTCAGGTGGTCTGGCTTGATGGCAGTCACCTTTACCTGCTGAGCCGTCACGATAGCCCACATCCAGTCTTTTAGGTAAGTTCTGAGAGATCAGACTCAGGTCTCACGCTTGTACAGGAAACACTTTACTGACTGAGTATCCTAGTTTGTTTCCTGTGGTTGTGATCAAACACCCCAGCCAAAAGCAACTTGGGGAGAAAGGGGTTGATTCGGCTTAAATTTCCACATCACAGTCATCATTGAGGGAATGCAGGAACCCAAGCAGGAGTAGAGACAAGAACTACAGAAGAACACTACTTTAACCGGCTTGTACACTCCAGGAGGAGGGGCCCAGGGACAGCACCTCCCACCGTGGGCTAGACCCTCCCATGTCAATCATCCATCACGCGAATACCCTCCTAGACTTGTCCCCAGGCCAATCTGATAAAGGCAATCTCTCAATTGAGGTTCCACCTTCTTCCCGGATGACTCTTGCTGCATCAAAATGACAAAGACTAACCAACTCACTGAGCAATCTCTCCAACTCGCTTACAGAGATATTTTTAATATATACACATCGTATTTACATACTAATCTTTTTACATATTCCCACCCTCTACATTCTCTGGGAACCTTATACCACAGAGAACGGCATACAGTATTCTGCTCCTGAGTTCTCTCAGCGAACAATACTTCTCAGAGATCTCTCTACATCCAAGCATGAAGAATTTCCTTTATCATTTCTTTTTCACAGCTATATAGTTTTCTAGTCTACAGCACTGAAACACACAGAACAGTCGTGGCTGTTCATAACAGGTACTATAAATAATGAATAGCTGTAAATAGAATTTCCCAAGTATAAACTGTAATTGCACGGAGTTGCTGGGTTAAAGGTCAATAGACTTGTAGTTTTCATAAAAACTGTAAAATTGTACATTATAAAAATTACATCAACTTACACTCTGGCCAAACGTATAATAGGTATGTTTCAGAATTTTAAAAATTGGAACCATATTTATGCACATATCCTTTTGTTGACCTATTATGTGCCAGACATATGCGAATTATTATCTTGTTTCAATGTAACCTTTTCAGTTAAGTTGTGATTGGTCCCATCCTCAGAGTGGAAATCCGACATTCATCATTGGTGGCAGAAAATAAAGGAAAGGAGAGCACTTGCTTCTTCTACAGTCCCCACTGGTCTTCGTCTCTCATCCAGAAGTCAAGAAACAGATATGGGACTTGTTGTAGTTTGGTCAGAGAACACTCTTGAGTTGTGCACAACCCTGGGTGTGATCCTCGGCACCAAGTGAAAGGAGGCAGCCTGTCCTGGTGAGTACTTGTTCTGATAAATACCGTCCTCTTTGGAGCACTTCATTCTGCCAGGCACATCACCCCGACAAATCCTCGAATGGCCCACGACACAGGCTCTGTTGTCACCTTCCATTTTCAGGAATGAGAAAATCTAAGGCTGGCTGGCTGCTAAGTGCCTCGGGGTCAAGGTTACCCGAAGCGTAATCGACAGTCCCAGGCTTGATCCCAAGCTGACTGCAGCACTTGCCCTTACCCAACCCACATGGAGGCCACGGCCTAGAAGTCTCCAGAACACACAGACCTTGGCAATCATCTGTAAAACATTAAATTTATGACTGAGGAAAATGGAGAGCCAGAAGGGGAGGGAAAGGCCTGTTTAGTGGCTACCCTGGACAGATCCCCTTCTCCTGATCCACAGACAGTACCCTTTTATTCAAACTTTACTGTCGTTTACATTTATGTGCCTGGGACAACCTCAGCCCTGACTGTGACAGAAGTGTGACATCTGTCCTGTCCCAGACAGTGGCACAACAACAGAGGTGGCAGGTACAACTCACAAATCAGCTAGAACACCATCTGCCCAGGGGTCCTGTTGTCTACCTGGTCTGTTCTAGCCAACTCTCAGAGAGTCTGGGTTCTTAAGTTACCTTTCTTATGTACTTCCTAACACTTGTATAATGACAACTGAAGCTAGCATGACACCCACACATGGCGGACCCACACCTGCTGGGTGCCAATCATTATGATTAAGCCCATTGCTCCACATACTCTTAACCACAGCTAGCAGCTGGGGGCGCTTAAGTGACTTGTCAGATGGGACAGTCAGTGAGTGGCAGCTGAGTTCCTAACCTAAATATTTCTATGGTTAGGTTGATTCATGACTCTTTAGGAGCCCAATGGCATAGTGGTTAGGAGGTCGTCTTTGAAGTTACAAGAACTGATTCTCCCACTTATTTGATGAATGTGGAACAATTCCAGCTTTCAAAAGCTTAAAGCTATCCCTTAACCAAGGACATATTTACACTTGTGATTATGACACCATTATTTACAAGAGCCCAAAGATGAAGTTCCTCGGTGGCTATCTACAGAGGCACGGAGGGATAAAGTGTTCTTTACCCCCATTGGTTATAGTTTGGATAAGTGTTCCTTAACAAAGACAGTGTGCTGAAAGTCAGTCGCCAGCTGGTGGCACTGTTTTCGAAGGTTCTGGAAGGTGCCTGGCTGGGAGAAATAGGTCATTGAGGAGCTGAGTTTGGGGGCTATATCTCATCCCAGATTAATATCTATCTCTACCTCTATCCCTACCCACCCCTGTGTCCTCCTGTTTGTCATGTGCTGAGTAGCTTCTGCCACATGCCACCATTGAGTTCTGCCATTTTCCAAATCTAGGGTCAACGGAGCTGAGGGCTACTGTCTGGAATTCCCTCCCTAGTGTCGTTAATATGGAATAGCTTATCACACCGATGCAAAAGCAAATACACCACACAAGGAATGACTCTATGGCTAAAAACAGAGCGAAACGAGGATGGAATTTGAGAACATCACACTGAGTGAAATCACACACACACACACACACACACACACACACACACACCAGACATCACTAACCCCATCTACATAAGGTTCCTAGAGCAGTCAACCCCACTGAGACAGAGAACAGGATGGGGGCTGTGAAGGGTGAGGAGGGGCGTGGGAGTTATCGCATGGGTATGGTGGACCAGGTTGGAAAGACAAAGGGAACCGTGTAAATGTTATAGTGGTGGTCATCAACAGTAAGAGCAGCTTTAATGCCACAGAAATCTGAAAGTGATTAAAGAAGCAAGTTTGATGGGAGCTATATCTTATCAAAGTTGTTTTCAGAAGAAAAAAATATGTCTTTTTGAAGAGCTGTGAAAAATTAAGAGACTCTGTTCACTGGAGCTTAACCCTCAGTGGACACACTCACGGGCTGAAGCCATGTTCCTGCCATCAGTAACTGCTGGATCTGCGGAGAGATCCTATCATCTGTCTCCTAGGCAGTTGGGGGAAGTGCCTGCCTTCTTGCTGCCTTCACTGGATGTTTGGGAGCCACAAATGAGATCCTGTGTGTGAAAAATGCTTATAAACTGTTAAAAAGGAAAAGAAAACAGCGAAGCTATTGATGGAGGTGTGACCACCCCAGTTCTTCAATAGCTGGGCCTTCCTCTGTCTTCTTCTTTTACACCTTGTATGTACGCCATCGGTGTGTGTCTATCCCAGCTTGCTTTCATTCTAGGGATGACTCTCTCTCCTCTTCACCTGTCTGTGGAGTTGCCAGAGAGAACTTTGCTTCCTTTCAGGTTTATAGAACCGGACTCAGCCCCCACACCCTCCAGGTGGAGCACCATTCATTTCTGCTAACATCAGCATAGTCTAAGAGACTTCAGATAATTTTAGCCAGAAGACTTGAGAAAAGCAGTTCAACGCTTTGTGGAATGGAGTCCCCTTCCAGGCCTGTTGAGCCATAAGTGCGTAACTGCTCAGTCCCAGACAAACACAGGCTCTGTGGGTTAGTGGGCATTGCCCACTGGGGAATCAAAGGGAGGGGAAGAAGGGACAATTCTGGGCCTCTC
>JADRCD010127249.1:4745-19199 GCA_019843815.1 Montemys delectorum | reverse complement strand
AGAGAGAGAGAGAGAGAGAGAGAGAGAGAAAAGAAGAAGAGGGAGAAAGAGAAGAGAACAAGAGAGAAAGAGAGTGAGGGAGCAAGAGAGAGAGGATGAGGCAAACCACCCCTTTTATTGTATGGGGCGTGGCATGCCTGGCTTGTGGTCAGATGATTGTGTGTAAGGTCCAGCTAGAATGCTAGGAGTTGGAGGCAGTGTCTGCCTGATAGAGCATACATCTCCTGCAGGGGCAGCTGTGAGGGGTCTGAGCTGAAATCTGAGCCATGGTCTCAGGAGCAAGTCACCAAACGCCTTCCATCCCTCCTGAACAAATGCTCAGTGGGTCTCCGGAGTTCAAGGTGGCTCTGCTCTACTGGACTCTGGCTGTCAGAACTGCCCCACATTGTACCTATTCCCCTCACTTCAAGTATAGTAGAGCCCTTCCAGTTTGAACCTGTATGCATAGCAGACCTGGGGCACTGGCTCTGTACCCACTCCTACAACACCCAGAGGGAGCCCAGCTCCCAGGTGCTCTGAAATGGCCAGTATCTCAGGTAAGGTCACAACATCTGCCCCACCACTGGAAGTAACTGAGATTCCTGGCATCCAGCGATGCAGGAAACACCCCCTCCCCACCCCTTGCCTAGCCAGTGGCACAGGTTCCTCCTAGTTTGAACCTGAACCCAGAGAAGACCTGGGCACTGGCTCCACACCCAGTCCTACAACAGCCACAAGGAGTCTGACTCCCAGGTACCCTGAAATGCCTGGCATCACAGGATCACAGAAATTCTGAAATGACCAGAATCTCAGGAGATCGAACTCACACAGGATCACTGGAGTTCTGACATTCAAGATCACAGGTGGCATCACAACATCCTCCCCAACACCTGGCATAACTTGGACCCCTACAGGAACCAGGGAAACATGAACCCCTGCCTAGCCAGCAGCAAAGATTCCTTTCAGCTTGCACCTGTCCTTGGTGCAGACTCAGGACTCTGGCTCCCCACCTACTCCTGCAACACTCAGAGAAGGCTTTACTCCCAGGATCTCTAAGACCACAGTATCTCAGGAGCCTGGTCATACCAGAAGTTCAGAATCCCAGAGGCAGCTTGACTACCAGGAGCTCTAACACACCTAGGATCTCAGATCACAGGATGCCATAATCTCAGGATCATGGAGACAGCTGTACTCAGAGGAGCTCAGACACAACTAGCATCACAGGAGGGACAAACTCCAGTTAGAGACAGCAAGTGCAGTTAGCACTAGAGATAACCAGATGGCAAAAGGCAAGTGCAAGAACATAAGCAACAGAAATCAATGCTATTTGACAACATCAGAACCCAGTTTTCCCACCACATGAAGCTCTGGATACCATAACACATCTGAAAAGCAAGAGTCAGATATAAAATCTCATCTCATGAATATCATAGAGGAATTTAAGAAGGACATAAATAACTACCTTAAAGAAATAGAAGAGAACACTTGTAAACAAGTAGAAACTCTTAAAAAGGAAACAAATAAAACTCTTAAAGAATACAGGAAAATACAGTCAAACAGGTAAATGTATTGAACAAAACCATCTAGGATCAAAAAGGGGAAATAGAAACATTAAAGAAAACACAAAGGGAGACAACCCTGGAGATAGAAAATCTAGGAAAGGGATCAGGAGTGAAAAACGTAAGCATCAGCAACAATACAAGAGATAGAAGAGAGAATCTCAGACATAGAAGATACCCTAGAAGACATTAACACAACAGTCAAAGAAAATGACTTTTCATACAAAATGAAAAAAGCTCCCAACTTAAAACATTCAACAAATTCAGGGAACAATGAAAAGATGGAACCTAAGAATAACAGGTATAAAAGAGAGTAAAGATTTCCAACTCAAAAGGCCAGCTAAAATCTTCAACAAAATTATAGAAGAAAATTTTCCTAACCTAAAGAAAGAGATGCCCATAAACATACAAAAAGCCTACAGAACTCCAAACAGATAGGACCAGAAAAGAAATTCCTCCTTCACATAATAACTAAAACACCAAATGTACAGCACAAAGAAAAAATATTAAAAGTGGTAATGGAAAAGGGTTAAATAACATATAAAGGGATAACCATCAGAATTATACCAGACAATGGCTGGATGTAAAATTAACTCAAACAAATCAGTAACCTTCCTCTACCTCAAGGTCCTACAGCCCATCATGAGTGAGGATGAATGGGCTCACACCAAGCAACTGGTGGACGAGCTTCAGACCTCAGGAGGTCTAGGGGAACACCTGCAGAAGGGACTGGAGCACAGGGCCAAGAAAATGGAGAGCTGGCTGTCCAAGTGGTGGCTCAAGACAGCCTATCTCCAGTTCCACCATCCTGTGGTCATCTACTCCAGTCTAGGAGTGATGCTGCCCAAGCAGGACTTCATGGATCAGCTCTGGTTTGCTGCCAAAATCATCGAAGGTGTATTGGATTTCAAGTCCAAGATTGACAACGAGACACTGCCAGTTGAGTTCCTAGGAGGACAGCTGTTACCTCTCTCTTCTGCCATCAGACTTCTGGCAGTCTCTGCTTGGAGGCTACCACCTGGGGAGCTAAGACAGATGCTCTCTGCAAACTGTCAGTTCATCTTTGAAGAAGCCACCTGAGCACGCCCTGAGTATGCCCACCGCCTGAGAATGCCAAATGCCTGAGTATGCCCACTCCCTGGAGATCTTCTGAACCTGGGGACTTTGGCACATGAACCTTTTTTGCAGTATGCAAATATCATGTAATCTAGAAATTTGGTTTGGGTTTCTCCTGTGACTATAAAAACTCTGGCTTATCTAAGTAAAGTGAAGTCTTGATTGGGCTAATTCAACTTGACTTCATGGTTTCTCTTGCATTTCTAACCCTCTATTTCAGGTCCTTTAGTCCTTCCCCTGAGAGAACCCAGTTCGTTAAACTGTGGGCAGTTGCAGATGGTGTCCAAACTCATGGACTCAGACACGAAGGATTTATAAAGTACACACTTCAAAAGCAGAGCTCTGTCTAAAGATTCAGAAGGTAAGGATAAGAGATCATACACCATTCTACACAGTAGGCAATTTTGATGCTAGGACTAGCCTTATTTTCATATTGTAGAAGTGTTGCCATGTGTGCAAAAAGGGTATGGGGCTAGGTTGGGTTAGCGCTGACCCTGTGTTAAACTCACCTAGGGGTGTGACAGTGAAAATGGGTTCAAATGAGTCAAAAGCAGTAATACAGAGTGTAAATAAGTTGCTTCAGGCAATGGGAATCAAGGTGGAAAAAATGTATTGAAAGATCTCTCAGATGAGATAGGCTGCTATTACTCCACACAAGGGTAGGATGGATTTATCTGGATATATTCGCCTTTGTACAGACATTGGACCTTCTTATAACCAAGGACTAGCAATGTCAGCTGCATTGCAGGGAACTACAGTTCAAGAGATTCTGACACAAAGACAGGAGAATAAAGGATGTTTTAAATGTGGAAGTATGAATCCTTTTAAATATGATTGCCCTAAGAAATCAGGGGCCACAAACAGGCAGCAGTCAGGTGCTGCCCTGAGAATCTGTCCTCATTGTACAAGAGGGAAGCATTGGGCCAGAGATTGTAGATTTAAAAAAGTCTTTCAAGACAATGCCTTGTCGGGAAACGAGTGGAGGGGGCAGCCCCAGGCCCCCTTTCTAAAACAACAGGCAGCATATGGGGCCATGAGGCTGCCATCCAGCCAAGGAAATTCATCTTTGAACTTCTCAGGGCAACCCTAGGAAGTACAGGATTGGACCTCTGTTCCACCTGCCACACAGTATTAACGCCAGTATTTGAGTTCAAATTCTGCCTACTGGAGTCTTTGGGCCCTTGCCCACAGAGACTTGAGGATTGCTTATAGTGAGAAGTAACTCAATTGTGAAAGGATTGCAGATTTATCCAGGTACTATTGATGGTGATTATGGGGGGTGGTGGTTTAGATTGTGGCTGCTTCACCTCATGGTGTTATTACAGTACCTGCTAACCAGAGAATTGCTCAGCTTATTTTATTCCCTCTGTATCCAATGCCTTCTAATTTTGTTAAGAAGGAGAAAGAACAAAGTTGTTTTGGTTCTTCTGATGTATACTGGGTACAATCTATCACTAACAAAAGACCTAATCTTAAATTAATTATTGAAGGAAAAAGTTTTGAAGGTTTAATGGATATTGGATCTGATATGACTATCATTAGAGGACAAGACTGGCCCTCAACCTGGGCTTTGTCTGAGACAATAACTTATCTCCAAGGAATTGGTTATGCCAATATCCCAAAACGAAGCTCTAAGTTTCTAACCTGGAGAGATGAGGAAGGTAATTCAGGACAAATTCAGCCTTATGTTGTGTCAAATCTGCCTGTTACTCTGTGTGGAAGAGATCTGATGTCACAAATGGGTCTCACTCTGTGCAGCCCTAGTGAAATAGCTAATAAGCAGAGGCCAGAATAGGACATTAGAACATCTGAAGGCCTTAAGCCTCATTTTAATAGTAAAGGTTTGAAGCATTTTCCATGATGGCCACTATCCTGCCTGCGCCCCATGCAGATAAAATTCAATGGATTAATAATATTCCAGTTTGGGTTGATCAGTGGTCTTTATCTCAAGAAAAGATAAAAGCTGCTTCTTTGCTAGTGCAGGAGCAATTGGAAGGAGGACATCTGAGGGAATCAAATTCCCCATGGAATACGTCAATATTTGTCATCAAGAAAAAATCAGGTAAATGGAGACTGTTACAAGATCTAAGAAAAGTAAATGAAACAATGGTAGTTATGGGAGCATTGCAAACTGGACTTCCATATTCAGTGGGAATTCCAAAAGGATATTATAAAATAGTTATGAATTTAAAAGATTGTTTCTTTACAATTCCTTTGCACCCTGAGGATTGTGAGAGATTTGCTTTTAGTGTTCCATCTGTTAATTTTAAAGAACCTATGAAAAGATATCAATGGACAGTCCTTCCTCAGGGCATGGCTAATAGTCCTACATTATGTCAAAAATTTGTGGCACAAGTCATTGATCCTATAAGGAAAAAATGGCCAATGATATATATTGCCCATTACACAGATGATGTCCTATTAGCAGGAAAAAAATCCTCAGGATGTACTTTTATGTTATAGAGACTTACAAGTTGCCTTAGCTAAAATGGGACTTCAGATAGCTCCAGAAAAGGTGCAAACTCAGCATTCATATAACTATTTAGAATTTACACTCACGGATCAATCTGTTATTTCCCAAAAGGTAGTTATTTGTAGAGACAGATTAAAAACCTTAAATGTTTTTCAAAAATTATTAAGTGATATCAATTGGCTTCATCCCTATGTAAAGCTTACTATGGGAGAATTGAAACCTTTATTTGATATTTTCAGAGGTAATTCTGATCCAAATTCTCCTAGATTTTTAACTAGAGAAGGGATGTCAGTTTTACAGCAGGTAGAAAGAGCTAATGAAAATCAATTTCTTACTTAAATAGATTATTCTTTACCCCTGCATTTGTTAATTTTCAACACAACTCATGTTCCTACAGCGTTGTTAGGGCAAAAAGCACCTCTCAAGTGGATACATTCAAGGGTATCTCCTAAATGTAATATCTTGTCATATTATGATGCAATAGGTCATATCATCATGCTTGGTAGAAAGCAAGCTGATTTATTTAGGCTAAGAGCCAGATATTATCATTCAGGCTTTTACTTTAGATCAAGATTCCTGGATAAAACAGCATAGCACATATTGGTTGCTTGCTCAGATAGGATTTCAGAGAATTATAGATAATCATAATCCTCAGGATAAACTGATAAAATTTTTAAATGTGCATGAAATGATATTTCTTAACATGACTTCTTTATAGCCTTTGAGTAATGCCCTTGTGATTTTTACTGACAGTTCCTCTAAAGGACGAGCTGGATATCTTATGAATAATCAACAGGTAGTCATAGAAACTACTGGCCTCTCAGCTCAGTTAACTGAATTAACAGCAGTATTAAATGTGTTTCAGGCTGTGACTGATGCTTTCAATCTGTTCACTGATAGCCTATACGTGGCATGATCAGTTCCTTTGTTAGAAACATGTGGTACATTTAATTTTAATGCTACAGCAGGATATTTATTTTCACAATTGCAAAATGTCATTCTTAATGAAAAAATCGTTTTTATATTGGTCATATACGAGCTCATTCTGGTCTTCCTGGACCATTGGCTGCAGGTAATGATTGTATTGACAGAGCTCTTGTAGGAGAAGTTTTAGTTTCAGACCCTGCTGTACTAGCTAAACATGAGCATGAAAAATTCTACCTTTCTAGCCATACCTTGAGACTCAGATATAAAGTTTCCAAAGAGCAAGCAAGAATGATTGTAAAACAATGCCCTAATTGTGTTACGTTGTCTCCAGTTCCGCATTTAGGGGTAAACCTAAGAGGCCTTATGCCCAATCATATTTGGCAGATGGATATAACTCATTATGCAGAATTTGGAAAGCTTAAATATATACATGTCTGTATTGACACTTGTTCAGGATTCATATTTCCTTCCCTGTATTCAGAAGAAGCCTGTAGAAATGTAATTGATCATTGTTTACAAGCCTTTAATGTTATGGGCTTACCTAAAGTTATTAAAACGAACAATGGACCTGCTTACTCTGGTAAAAACTTTATGTCATTTTGTAAAGAATTTGGCATCAAACGTAAAACTGGAATCCCGTATAACCCAATGGGGCAAGGGATTATTGAACGTGCACACCACACTCCTAAAAATTGGCTTTTGAAAACTAAAGGAGGGAAGGCCTTTGTGTTATTTGTTTTGAACTTCCTGCAGACTGACATTAAAGGTCAGTCAACTGCATACTGAAACTGACATCCCAACACTTCAAGTTCATATGCCATGGTGAGATGGAGAGATCCATTCACTAATATCTGGAATGGCCCAGATCCTGTTTTGGTTTGGGCAGAGGGTCTGTGTGTATTTTTTCTCAGAAGGAAGATGGGGCATGGTGGCTGCCTGAAAGATTGGTCCATCAGATAGATGCAGGTCCACAGCTTTCTTAGTAAGTGTGCTTAAACATACTGCTGAAAAAATCTTTTTCTTTGTTCTTTTGTTTTTAAGCTGACAGCTTTTTCTGTCACTTTGGAAATGCCGGCTTAATTCAAATCTGCATGCTCAAACCGAGAGCTAAATAAACAGTCAAATTCACTTGCAAATTCACTTTAGCCTCCAGCTAAAGTTTGGTTACTCCTACAGCATTTAGCCCTTTCAGGCTGGTGCAATCCTGGAGTTTTCAGCTTGAAGTTACTAATCTGCAATTGAATTGAGGCCTGTTCTCAGCAAAGGTTCCCAGAGTCGGAGCTGGTATTTTTCAACTCATCTCCAGCAGACTGGCATGCAGCTTTATGAAGACTTCAGATAAGATGGCTTCCAGAGAGACTGTGACTGCTTGTGGAGGTTGCAGGTAGTAAAGACATGTCTTGACAGTAAATGCATGGGAATGAAGTGCATTTTGAGAACCTGCGTTCAGTGAGTTAAGTCTCTGGCAAAGAAATCAACCTAAGACAGAGGCACATGCTGAGTGGCTGTGTTTTGAAAAAACACGAAATAAGCCCAGTTTGAAGAATTCAAACTAGATGCACGTGATTCTCTATGACGGGTAAGATATTTTGTCAGTATTATACTGCAGATGAGATTCACTAAGACACTGTGAAAATTCCCTTACAGGACTGTGATGTATGATTATGCCTTAGTCCTGCTATTTTCTAAGTAAAAGGGAGGAACTGTTACCTCCCCTTCTCCTCAGCCATCAGACTTCTGGCAGTCTCTGCTTGGAGGCTACCACCTGGGGAGCTAAGACAAATGCTCTCTGCAGACTGTCAGTTCATCTTTGAAGAAGCTGCCTGAGCATGCCCACCACCTGAGTATGCCCACCGCCTGAATATGCCCACCACCTGAAGATCTTCTGAACCTGGGGACTTTGGCACCTGAACCTTTTTTGCAGTATATATGTTATGCAAATATCATGTAATCTAGAGATTTGGTTTGGGTTTCTCTGTGACTATAAAAACCCTGGCTTATCTAAGTAAAATGAAGTCTTGATTGGGCTACTTCAACTTGACTTCGTGGTTTCTCTTGCATTTCTAACCTTCTATTTCAGGTCCTTGGGTCCTTCCCCTGAGAGAACCCAGTTCGTGAAACTGCAGGCAGTTTCAGACAGCCACTGTGCATGAACCAGTATTATCAGATCCTATCTTCTTGCCATGTGCCCAGCCCCAAGCAGGACTCAGTGGTGAACTTCTTAAAGGCAAAGAAACTACCCAGGCATATAACCATGGTGCATAACTACCAGTTTTTTGAGCTGGATTGTACCACAGCAATGGGACACTGCTCACCTCAGATCAGATCTTTGTGCAGCTAGAGAAAATATGGAATTCCTCACTGCAATCTAACAAAGAGCCTGTGGCCATCCTAACCTCCAACCACTGAAACACCTGGGCCAACGCCTATAACAACCTCATTAAAGACAAAGTAAACTGTGAGTTGGTGAACTCCATACAGCAGAGCATCTTCACTGTGTGCCTGGACAAGCAAGTGCCCAGAGTCTCAGATGATGTCTACCATAACCATGTAGCAGGCCAGAGGCTACATGGTGGTGGCAGCAAGTTTAACAGTGACAACTGCTGGTTCGATAAGACCCTGCAGTTCATTGTGGCAGAAGATGGCTCCTGTGTGATGGTCTATGAGCATGCAGCTGCAGAAGGGCCCCCCATCGTTGCTCTTGTGGACCATGTCACGGAGTATACAAAAAAGCCTGAGTTTGTACAGTCTCCCATGGTGCCCTTGCCAATGCCTAAGGAGCTACAGTTCAACATCACACCCGAGATCAAGAACGACATAGAGAAGGCCAAACAGAACATCAGCATGTGAGTGCAGGGCTGGGCCCTGTTAGGAGAGGACCAGCCACAAGGCTTCAGGTGTCTACTTCTCACCCATGCCTCCCGCATCTCCACCCCAGCATGATCCAGGACCTTGACATCATGATGCTGGTATTCCATCACTTTGGAAAGGACTTCCCCAAGTCAGAGAAGCTAAGCCCTGATGCCTTCATCCAGATAGCCCTTCAGCTGGCATACTACAGGATCTATTGGCAGGTGTGTGCCACATATGAAAGTACCTCTCTGTGCATGTTTCACATGGGCTGCACTGACACCATCCGCTCCATCCTCCATAGACTCGCTGGCCTTTATCAAAGACATGGATGACTCCAAAGTGCCAGAGCACCAGAAGGTGGAGCTGCTTTGGAAGGTTGTGCAAGCCCACCGAACCTACACTGACCGAGCCATCCAAGGGGAGGCCTTTGACAGACACCTGCTGAGTCTGAAGCTGCAAGCCATCGAGGACCTGGTGAGCATGCCTGACATCTTCATGGACACCTCCTATACCATTGCCATGCACTTCAACTTTCCCACGAGCCAGGTCCCTGCCAAGACAGACTGTGTCATGTTCTTCGGACCTGTGGTCCCAGATGGCTATGGCATCTGCTACAACCCCATGGAGGCCCATATCAGCTTTTCCATGTCAGCTTACAAAAGTTGTGCTGAGACCAATGCCACCTGCACGGCTCACTACTTGGAGAAAGCTCTGCTGGACATGCGCACCCTACTTCAGATCCACCCCAGAGCCAAGCTCTGAGCCCAGGCCTGCCGGTTCCACAGCCAACCTACTTTGTATGGACACCTGCCATGGCTCACTTCCTTGGCTCCAGTGCCCTCCAGTTTGAGCCAGAAAAGCATTCTCTAGCAAGGCCCCAAGGTCCATGGCAAGTGCCTTCCAGGCCTGTCCT
This sequence comes from Montemys delectorum, assembly GCA_019843815.1. Lineage (NCBI taxonomy): Eukaryota > Metazoa > Chordata > Mammalia > Rodentia > Muridae > Montemys > Montemys delectorum. Next base: position 9,379 of record JADRCD010127249.1, on the reverse strand, counting down.
CAGCACCTGCCATAGTGCATGGCTGAGTCCAGAGGCTGAACAAGACTAAGGCCCAGATCCCCGATGTATCCTCCACCTCTGTGAACCAAGGACAAGAGAACCAGGCCAGCCCATCCCTTCTCACAGCAGGGGCTGGGAAGAGTCCCTTTCTTGAGCCCTGGCCAATCTCTTTCATCTCCACAGCCAGGCCAAAATTTGTCTTCATTGGTAAATGCCCAAGGACTAGGAGTCAGAGTATTATCTATTGATGAGGCTCTCAGCCTCCTCATTGCTAAGAGGTAAGTCTTTGTAGCCAAAGGGACATCTGAGGACAGCCTCCACCGCCCCACCTCAAGGTGCCTTCTCCCAGCTGCCACATTCTGGTGACTCTTGAGCCCAAGACTTCTTGCCTCCATTCAGCGTGATCTTGCTGCAGTCACGGTGACATAATGTGATTATGCCAGGCGATCAATAAAGGGAAGGAGTGCTGGTGAAAAAATAAAAAAGAGCCCAGAAGCTCAGAACACCCAAGATACAATTCACAGACCACAAGAAGCTCAAGAAGAAGGAAGACCAAAGTGTGGATACTTCGGTCATCTTAGAAGGGGGAACAAAATACCCATGGGAGGATAAACAGAGACAAAGTGTGGAGCAGAGACTGAAGGAAAGGCCATCCAGAAACTGCCTCATCTGGGGATCCATCCCATTTACAGTCACCAAACCCAGACACTATTTTGAATGCCAAGACGTGCTTGCTGACAGGATCCTGATATAGCTGTCTCCTGAGAAACTCTACCAGAGCCTAACACATAGAGAGGTAGATGATCACAACCAAATATTGAAGTGATCATGGTGTCCCCAACGAAGGAGTTAGAGAAAGGATTGAATGAAAGAGATGATGGGGTTTGCAACCCCATAGGAAGAAGAACAATATCAAACAACCAGAGCTCCAAAGTTCTAAACCACCAACCAAAGAGTACACATGGAGGGAACCAGGGCTCCAGCCATACACGTAGCAGAGGATGGCCTTGTTGGCCATCAATGGGCCCTTGGTCCTGTGAAGGCTCAATGCCCCAGTGTATGAGAATGCAAAGACAGGGAAGCAGGAGTGAGTGGATGGGTGAGGATACATTCTCATATAGGCAGGAGAAGGGGGCATGGGATAAGGTGTTTCTAGGGGAAATCAGGAGACAGGATAATGTTTGAAATGTAAATAAATAAAATAGCCATTAAATATTTCATGAAACAACTCTTACAGCTGATAAAGAACTTTAGCAAAGTGGCTTGATATGAAATTAACTCAAACAAATCTGTGCCTTTCCTCTACTCAAAGGATAAATGAGATGAGAAAGAAATTAGGGAAAATATAACCTTTACAATAGTCACAAACAATATGAAATATCTTAGTGTGAGAAAAACCAGTTATGTGAAAGATCTGTATGACAAGAACTTCAAGTCTCTAAATAAAGAAATTAAAGAAGACCTCAGAAGATGGAAAAATCTCCCATTTTCATAGATCTGCAAAAATAGCATAGTAAAAACGGCCATCTTACCTAAAGCAACCTACAGATTCAATGCAATCCCCATCAAAATTACAACTCAATTCTTCACAGGAATAAAAAGAGCAGTTCTCAAATTTATCTGAAATATCAAAAAACCCAGGATATCAAAAACCATACTCAAAAATAAAAGAACTTCTGGGAGAATCACCATCTCTGACTTCAAACTATAATATAGAGCAATAGTGACAAAAAACACATGGTATTTTTACAGAAACAGACAAGCAGATCAACAGAATATAATTGAGACCTAGAATAGAATATAATTGAATACCCAGAAATGAACCCACACACCTATGGTTACTTGATCTTTGACAAAGGAGCCAAAACCATCCAGTGGAAAAAAAGACAGGATTTTCAACAAATGGTGCTGGCTCAACTGGCAGTCAGCATGAAGAAGCATACAAGTTGACCCATTCTTGTACAAAGTTCAAGTCCAGGTGGATCAAGCACCTCCACATAAAACCAGATAAGATAAATAACTAATAGAAAAGAAAGTGAGAAAGAACCTCAAACATATTGGCACAGGGGAAAATTTCTTGAACAGAACACCAATGGCTTATGCTCTAAGATCAAGAATTAACAAATGGAACCTCATAAAATTGAAAAACTTCTGTAAGGGGAAGAACACTGTCAATAGGCCCCAGCTATACCACTCCTGGGCATATACCCAAAAGATGTTCCAACATGCTCCACTATGTTTATAGCAGCCTTATGTATAATATTCAGAAGCTGGAAACAACCAGATGTCCCTCAACAGAGGAATAGATACAGAAAATGGGGTACATTTACATAGTGGAGTACTACTCAGTTATTAAAGACAATGATTTCATGAAATTCGCAGAAAATATCATCCTGAATGAGCTAACCCAGTCACAAAAGAACACACATGGATATTATCCCAAAAGATGATCCGAATATCCACTATATAACTCACAGACCATATGAAATCCAGGAAGTATTATAGTAGTACTCAGTAGGTAGAAGAGAATAATGTCTGGGAAGTAGAGGGAGACAGGGATCTGGGAGGGAGAGAGTAGGGGGAAGGGAAAGGGGCACCAGTTCAGATATGGGAGGAAATGGGGGAAAAGTACAGAGGATCAGGGATTTGAAAGTAGCTGTGTAGCAGTTGGGGATGGGAACTGGGCATAGACACTAGAAAGTCCCAGATGCCAGGGATGCAAGAGGTTCCCAGGGCCTAACATGAAGGACTACATATTATACCCTACAAAGGGGCAATAGAACCTGCAGAGACCATATCCAGTAGATAGGAACATTCCCTAGTTGAGGGATGGGGCCACCCACCCACCTGAAAAATATTTATCCAGAATTCCTCCTGTCAAAAGGAAATCCAGGGACAAAGAGTGGAGTAGAAACTGAAGAAAAGGCCATCCAGAGACTGGCCCACCTAGGGATCCATCATATCTGCTGACTCCAAACCCAGACACTATTGCTTATGCCAAGAAGTACTTACTAACAGGAGCCTGGTATAGCTGTCCCCTGAGAGACTCTGCCAGAGCCAGACCAAAACAGATGCAATGTGCACAGCCAACATTCACCTGAGCATGGGGACAATAGGGGAGTTAGGGCAAGGACTATAGGAGCTGAAGGGGTTTGCAGCCTCATAAGTAGAACATCAGTGTCAACCAACCAGATCCCATCCCCTAAGATCCCAGGCAATAAATTATGAACCAGTGTACACAGGGGGTACCTATGGCTCTAGCTGGATATGTGACAGAGGATTGCCTTATCTGATATCACTGGGAGGGGAGCCTCTTGGTTCTGTGGAGTCTTGATGACCCAGGATTGGGGAATTCTTGGCCACTGAGGCAGGAGTGGGTGGATAGTTGGGGGAGCATCCTCATAGAGGAAAGAGTGATTGAGAAAGGGATAGAGAAAGCTTGTGGAGGAGAAACTGGGAAGGGGAATAACATTTGAAATGTAAATAAATAAAATAATCAATAAAAAGAAATAAAAAATAATAGTAGAACTTGATCTCACCACTGGATAATACTGAGTAAATGAAAATGGATGGAGAAACCAGGAGATTATGCCTCCAATACTCACAAGAGCTTCTGCACAGATTATGGTCACAGAAAGAGCAGGGAGCAGAACTTGGACACAGTATCAGAGATGAATGAATGTGCTTATCAAGATTTTGAGTTCCATCCATTTTAGGGAGTACAGGAGTGTACTCCTTGACCAAACATTACTATGGTCTGACCTTTGTATAAGAATCAGCAACCTGGTTATTAGAACAGAATTGGAGGTCAGTTCACATCAAGTTAAATTTATTAGAGACTAAGAACATACTAACAGTAAAAGACATAAAAGCCAAGGTAAAACAGGAGGAAAAACTTAAATTTTAAGATGATATAAAGCAAATATGAATAATTTTAAAAAATTATTTATGAAAATGTTTTCTTTAATTTTTATTTTTTCATTTATTTACATTCCAAATGTTGCCTCCTTTCTTGGTCCCCCCTCCAAGAGTTCTTTGCCCCCTCCCCTCCTCTTTGTCTCTAAGAGGGTGCTCCCCACCCTACCCAACCTCACCCACCCACCCAGTAGCTCACCACCCCACACACACCTGCCTTCCCTGAGACATCAAGTCTCTACAGGATTGGGTGAATTCTCCCTCATTGAGGCCAGACCAGTCAATCCTTGGCTACATATGTGCCGGGGGCCATGGTCCAGCCCATGGATGCTCTTTGGTTGATGGCTTAGTCTCTGGGAGCTGCCAGCCGGGGGTGTTGTAGATTTGGTTTAATGCTTACATAATGAGTTCTCAAAATTGCATGAGAATTACATATGTGAGATGCTGAGGGTCCCTGCCCCCCAGCTAGTTCTGATTGGCCAAAAACAAAAAAGTTGCCAATGATTGATGAAGGATACAGATGTGGGATTTGAGGATTATTGGGCAAGAGGACCCAGGAAGAAGCAGAATCATCTTCAGAGAAGAAGAAAGATCAGGTCTGAAAAGTGCAGAACAGAGAGACAGCCAACATGTAACAACCAGGGATCATGGCACAGGAGGGCTGCAGGCTGGGGTCAGGGATCATGGCACAGGAGGGCTGCAGGCTGGGGTCAGGGATC
>JADRCD010127244.1:0-13970 GCA_019843815.1 Montemys delectorum | reverse complement strand
AGGTTTTTGTTTGAGAGGAGGCTGGAATGTAGGTGGGAGGAAAGCAGAAAGCAGGCTCGCCCCATGCTTCTCCAAGCTCTTTGCATCAACTCCTCCCCTCCTCAGCCTTAGAAGCTTGCTTCTCTGCTTCCTGTCACCCTAGTCTTACCTTTTTCAGAACATCCTATGAATGGAAGTGTACAGCACAGGCCCTTCTTTTTTTTTCCTGCCTCCTTTCACTTGGGATGAGGCATTTGAGATTCATCCATATTGCTGCGTATCCTTTTATTGTTACATCCATAGTCTCGATGCAACACAGTTTATTTATTCATTGCCTGGCTGAAGGACATTTGGGTTGTTTCCAGTTTGGGGGAGATGATGAATAAAGCTGCTATAAATATTCACATACAGGTTTTATGAGAACATAACTTTCTTTTAACTTGGGCAAATACCTATGAGTGGGACTGCTGTGTTGCATGGTAAATGTGTGTTTAATCTTATAGAACCTGCCAAACTCGTTTCTACAGTGATTCCACTGTTTTACATTCTCACCAAAAATGTATGAGAATGCCATTTGCTCCATATTCGTGCCAGCGATTGGAGTTATGGGTTTGTTGTTGGGCCATGTATTAGGCAAAGTAATCAGATAGAGTTGTACCTCATATACAACTTTAAATTTGAATTTTCCTAAAGACAAATTGTGTTAACTATATATTTTTCCAGGTTGGGTTTTTATGTGTAGCCTGGGGTTGACTTCAGACTCATTATCTTCCTGTCTCTATCTCCTAAATGCTAGTGTTAGACCACACCCTGCTTCCTAGCTTTTGTTTATCTTTGGACTGTAACCATTGGTTGGCTCCTAATGGGTGTTCAATAAACATTTATCATGTAAATAAATCAGTGTCACCATTATCATCCTCTTTATCATCATGAGATGAGAAACTGCAAGGCAATGGCAATCATATAGAATTTACTAAGGGTCAAGAAGTGATGGTTCTGCTGTTACTGTGGGGATGAATAAGACTCTTGAGCTCCTGGATTGCATGATGTGGTAGAGATGATGCCTGTCAGTGAGACAGGAAATACATAAGGGTATGAAGGAAGAAGCTATGTGGTTTTAGATAGGGTGAACCTGAGAGGACCACAGGGTCATCCAGAAGACAAGTCATGGAAGCCATAAGACAGATGTTTTGTCTTCTTCACTTCTGAACGCCTGGCTCATGCATAACTGACAATTCATAGCACTTCATGTTTGGTATATATCATTTGTCCTTTCTCATGTGTCTGAAATTTAAGCTTCACATAAGAAAGGGCCTTTCATAAGACTGGTTTTCTCAAGTTCGCAATGTTTATTAGTAATTTGCAAAGACTTGAAATCAGTCCAAGGGCCATTTTTTTTTTTTTAAGAGTCCTCATGCAAGGCAAAAGTGTGTGGAAACCTAATTTCCAGCATTATCTCTTCTTCACCTCTTCCAGGAAGGGTTGTATGCATGGCACAGACACTGGAAGACTCTCCTCCAGCATCAACACCTGAGCATGGTTAGTTGTATTATGATACTTCTGATTCAGCAAAATTGAGCCCCATTGTTCAGAGCAGTGCTGAACATATACATTAGTACATGCTGTGAGTACACAAACACACACACACACACACACACACACACACATACATACACACACAAGGAAACCTCAATTTGGAAATTTCCCTAATGTAAGTAAATCAACTTTTAGTTGTGTTTGTCCCACTCTTCAGCATTTCGTAATCATGACCATTTTCACAATTTGTACAATGTAGCAGTAAATATGTTGAAAATTGTATGAAAAAGAAGAAGATGGGAGCTGGGGTATCACTCAGTAGTTAAAATCAAGCATGGGGACCATAGTCTGGATCCCCCAAACTCTTATGAAACTAGATAAATTGGCACAGGTTTGTAATCTGTGATAGGAGATGATAGGAGGCAAGAGACAGGAGAATCCTTAGAAATGAACAACCTAGCTTGCCTGATATATGAACAGTGATGATACCCTATCTCAAACAAGTTGAAAGTTTAGACTGACACCTGAGGCTATCGTCTAACATCTACACACACAGACATACACAGATATACCCCTACACACACACACACACACACACACACACACACACACATACACATATTCTCACACACATATACACTCTCACAAATGCAGAAGTATACATACACCAACAGACACATACACATATATAGGCATATGTATAGGCACAAACACCCAGGGGCATACACACATATAGGCACACATGCATACACATATACACACAAGGGGAAAAAAAGAGACAAGTGGATATAGAGAAATATATTTTAGATTGACACTAAAAAATAGACATTTGTTGGTGTGGTGGTTTGAATATGCTTGGCCCAGGGAGTGGAACTATTAGGAGATGTGGCCTTATTGTAGCAGGTGTAGCCTTGTGGGAGAAACTGTATCACTGTGGACATGGGCTTTAAGACCCTCATCCTAGTTGCCTGGAAGCCAATCTTCTCCTAGCTGCCTTCAGAACAAAAGGTTGAACTCTAAGTTCCTTCAGTTCAATGCCTGCCTGGACACTGCTATGTTCATCCTTTGATGATAATGGACTGAACCTCTGAACCCGTAAGCGACCCCCAATTAAATGTCCTTTAAGAATTGCCTTGGTCATGGTGTTTGTTCACAGCAGTAAAACCCTAACTAACACAGTTGCAAATAAATATCATACTGGGTATACATTGTGGAGCAAGGAGCTTTTCACACATTAATATATAAATTAATGAGATTATATTCTACCTATAGTAAACATATGAATGTTAGTCCACCCTACCACCCACTGCCTTTATTTGTGACTTTTCTGTCCATAATTTCATTTGTTTAACCATTGGATCTGAAATGTTAAATAGATAATTCCAGAAATAAACAGTTTTCATAGATTTTAAACTGCATGCCATCTGAGTAGTGTGATTAAGTCCTATGCCATCCCACCTAGGATGGAAATACTCTTTTGTCTGAAAAATCCATACTACCCTTCCATTAGTCATTTAGTACTTGTCCTTGATTATTAGACTGATAGGGTACCAAAGTATTTGATACAAAGTACTTATTTTATTTGTTAATGACCTCATACAAGAGTAGTGATGTTGCCTGAGAAGATGGCAGCTCTTCATATGAAAAGGTGAAAGTTTTCGACATAGTCAGGAAAGGAAACAAATATATGCCAAAGTTGCTGTGATAAGATCATAACATTAACTGTAGTATAATGTTATAATTATTCTATTTAGTTATTATTTTCTTATTGTGTCTAACTTATAAATTAATTATTATTATAGGTATGTGCAAGGGAGAAGGCATTGTGCCCGAATTCAGTACTCTCCACAGTTTCTGGCATCTGTTTGGGGTCTTGGAATGAACACTGCACCATCATGGGTAAGGAGAAGGAGTAAATATAAACTCAAACTTTAGGATAGGGAAAGAAATCCAATCAGTCCATCATTTCCATATTCAACTTCCATCTCATTCACTCATAGTGGAAGAAGAGATAATTAACACAGAGTTTCAGCCTTATGTGTTAACTGTTTCCTTCCCTAAGGGAAGGGACAGAGTATGCAGGATGGCTGAAGATATCAGCTACAGTTTGACTCTCAAGTAATCTTCACATTTTATCTCTTCACAACAGGGAACCCTGACCCAAAATACCAATAGACTGAAGCACACACTCCCAAGCCTGGGAAAGTCTGATGTCATGTTAACAGCCTCTGTATCAAAGCTCATGTGTGTGGCTTCTCTCAGAGATAAAACAGGGAGCTACCATGTGTAAGACCCTGCCTTGGATCCCAAGCATCACAAATAAGCAAAAATCCCAAAGCCTGTGCACATGAAGTGAAGAAATAAGTAACCATAAAATCATAATAGCTAATACACAGAGCTTATTTGTGTCTTGTACTGTTCTAAAAACTTTACATATATTGACACCATTAATCTTCATGGTGAGGGCTGATTGCTGGTAGCTCCACAGATGAGTAAGAAAAGGCACAGAGAGGGGAAGACCTCACATAATGTGACCAGTTCCCAGTAATCTGCCACTATGATGGCCTGCCTCTGAGAGAAGACATGTATCCACATGTGTACGTATATATTTGGACCTTGATGAGTCTATGTGAAATCAGACCTGAGGAAGTGGGAAAGATCTAAAATGAACAAACCATGCCCCTTACTGTGCCTTGAAGAGAAGGAAGGAAATATCCATTTCATCAGCCACATTGTAGAGAAGCCTGTGATGTTGGATATCAAAGTTGGCCCTTCTACAAGCAGAATACTTCAAGGAAAAGAACAGGCCACCCTCCAGCCAGACAGAGCAGACACAAGTGTAATTCCAATGGCCTCAGTGACAAAGAGGAGATTAACTCCCCCATTGCCAGCCTGCAGCTCCTTGCCAAAAGTCATGGCTGCCAGGGAAGGCATGTTCTAAAGTACCTGTCTCTGACATTTGACCTGGACTTGAGCTGTAGTCAACACAGCTTTTTGCACACTATTTTTTTTTCCTCTGTTATCAGGTGTCTGACTAGCGTAGCCTTGCAATGCAAGAAGGAAGCCCTAGGTTTTTGAAACAGAAGTTAGCACATGAATTTCATTCTGGATTCAGGAAAACAAGATCCTTCAGCAAGAAACTCTTCTTTGGACCAACACTGGGCTTGCAAGCTGGCAAAGCTGCCTTTCCTTTAAGTCTCTATGATGATCTAGTGCTCCTAATGCCTCATCTCTCTCATGGGTCCTTCTGTGAGACCTGGATAAAGACACATGAGCATGTTATCCAGGAACTACAGAACTTGGCTAGAATCCTCAAGTCCACTCAAAGACCAAAACATCACCTAATGTAGGAAAACAGGATTAGAGTCTTCAAAATCACCCTGAGTCTCACTTGCAGGGCCAGAAGAGGTTCCCAGATATGGCCATGGGCAAGGGCTTTCCTGATCTCCCTTTCCTAGGTCATTCCAGGACCAGTCAGACTAGGTGGAATATCATTTTAGCCCGGAATCCTCTCTAGCTGGAAAGGGGTGGAATCACAGAATCAGGGCTAGACGAGTTCTTGTGGTACTGGAAATCAGCCCTTTCCTCGAGAGTCCTTCCAACAGACTTCCTGCATTCAATTAAAACTCTATGAAAGTCAGCCTGCTGTTAGGACACACTCAAAAAACTCAACAGCCCTCAAGTGGCAAAGGAATTCCTATTTCTGTCAAAATGCCAGACAAGTGGGTCAAGAACTGAGCTGTCTGATTCTGACACAGCCGCTGCACTATAATGACTCACAAGCACAGAGAAAGCGGGACAGAGACAGGGAGGATACAGACAGAAAAGGGGTTTCCCTAAGTAGGCCACTTACTGACTCTGACACTAATCAAAACCTACCGATTCCAGTCTTCTCCCTTCAGAAAGAACCATACGCCATAAATGCTACTGTTTGGACTGGAGTGTCTCCCAAAGGGGAATCTGTAGTAAAGTCCAGGTCACTAGGGTGTACTTACTGGGACGTGATGTAACCTTTGGGAATTAGAGCTTAGAAATACATGCTTTCGTTGTTAGGGGTCACCTGCAGGGAATTGTGGGATGAATTCCTCTTTTTCCACTGTTTGCACCCTAGTTCATGAGATGATAGAATATCTCTTCTGCACATTCTGGCCATGAGAGCTGTCACCCCAGAGTGCCAAAACTAAGACCACGTAATCTTGAACTAGACCTTCCAAAACTGTAAGCCACAATAAGCTTGTTCTCTTCCTACAGCAAATGTCTTGAGAATCTTACTACAGGAATGGAAAGCTGGCTGACACACAAAGTCACAAAAGACTTAAGACATCTGAATGATTCTTGAAAACTCCCCAGGAGTGAAGGGAACCTGAAAATCTAAAGGGTGGTTTCTAAAAAGGTATTCTTTACAGGTGTTTAAATTTAGTAGGGGTTGTTGTTACCCAAACATTCTGCTTGCTAAAATTTCCCAGCCTTAATTGCCTTTGTAGCAGTTTCAACAGTGGAGCATGTTAGATTGAGTGAGTGAGAAGCACACCAGCCTCAGTACCGCAGAGGGCTAAACTTTGGGGAAAATGCCAGCTGGGCTGTACATGAGATAGATAGGTTTCCTTTATTTCTGCTGTTTCTCACCTCCAATATACCCCACGGGACAGTTTATGACATGCCAACTCACTTAATGCCACTATAAAGAAACCCATCAAACGCTGATACCCCAATAAAGCTCTTACAACAACTTGCAGCTAAAGCCCCTCTATTTCTTCCAGATGCCACTTCAAACATATAATCAGCCAGTGTCTCAGGAGACCACAACCCACACTGCCTTTCAGGAGTAGATGTTTGGAGACTGCTATGCAATGAAAAGTACAGACACTTCCAGGATGTAGGAGTCCAGGAAACTAAAACAAAACAACCATAAACAATGTATTTGTGGCTCTCTGTATGCTGATGTCTGTATCTGTCTGTCTAGCTAGCTATCAACCCATTGTGTGTGTGTGTGTGTGTGTGTGTGTGTGTGTGTGTGTGTGTGTGTGTGTGTGTGCTGAATTTAGACCTTTCAGTAGGGAAAAAAAAAAGCAAAGAAGAGAAAAGTCCCTGTGTACAGAGCCATGATCCCCATGGTATCACTGGATGCAAAAATGCCCCCACTCTGCTCCTTTTCTTTAGCATCCACCTGCCAGGAAGCAAGTCAGCAATACTGCTCATGGAGTCTAGTGTTCTCAAGTTAGCAGTAGTTAAAAAAGTGTGTCACCTCTCTCTGGATGTTTTCCAGTCTGGGGTCCTATTCCCCATGGAAAGAGAGTTTAGAGTCACCTTTCCTCTGTGTCACACAGCTCTTATTTAGGTCAGATGAAGAAGGTCTCTACATCCACAGCTTCCCGCAGAGGGTCTTTAGTACCCTGACTTAGCAGTCACATCCTTCAATCCTTGTCTCTCAGGATGCTTTATGGGGATAAATGATCCTGTTAACAGAGACAAATAACACGGGAGGGAGAAATGGAGGAAGAAGCATGAGGCTGAGATATGAAAGAAGATGGAGAGGCAATGAGGTAGAAATAGACAGCAAAGATGCTGCAAAGCAGCAACAATGACCAGGAGCCTGTAATCTCCACACCAGATCAGACGGATTCAGTGCCTGAGCATGAGCCTGTGAACCCAGATGGGAGGAAGACACGAAAACTTGGAACCCTTCTCCTTTCAGCCCCGGGAAACAAAGTGATAACGTGGTGGAATGAGCAAGGCTTTGGCATCAAACGAATCCAGGTCTGGATCCAAGTACCACCACTTGCCAGCTGTGTGTATGAGTCCCCTTGCCACCCTTTCTTGTTCTGTGTGTCTAGAGCCTCTGTGGCAATGTGAGGATGCTGGAGAGAAAACTGGTTCACACCAGGTGAGGCCAGTTCCCAAATGTATGTCTTTCTGCTGAATGTGGTTCACAAGAAGAGAGACAAAAGGCAAAGGTAGTTCTGAAAGACAGAGGGCTCTCAAGGAAATGGGAAGTGGACCTATGCCCCATCTCTTGCCTCCATACTCAGCATCCTCACTTCTCTTGATCTCTGGAGCTCAGCACACCACAATTCTACCACACACCCTACCCTCATTCTCACCCCCTTGAAATCTTTCTCAGTTTTGGGTTTGTTTGTTTGTTTGTTTGTTTGGGTTTTGTGTTGTATTGTGTTGTGTTTTGGTTTTGGTTTGCACATGCTAGACTTTTGTGGTAGCCTCCCTCCATACTGGACTCTGCCTAGTCTAGTATGCACAGCTTATAATGTCTTCTCTCCCTGAGCAAGAAGTATGGCTAACTAGTCAACCAAAAAGCTATTGTAGGCATTATGTGTGGCACATGACTTCTGAGACAAGGGCCCACAAAGCTAAGCATCTACTTCGTGCTTCATTCTCTAAGAGAATTTAGCAGACATATTGTAAAGACATGGGTGAAGCGACATTACTGTGAAGTATACATGACAAGAAACTAAGGCCTCCTCTTTTTAGCTTAGGTTAGAAAGCCATATTAGAAATGGACCTCCATCCTCTATCAGGCCTTTAGAACATGATGGCAGCCTAAGCAGACTGTCACATTCCTGGCATGACACCACACAGCTAAGTCACTCTTAAATTTCTAACTCATGGAAACACTGTGAGATATTAAATACATACTGTTTGAGGTCATTCATTTTGGAATAATTTATAACACAAGATACAGACATTAGCATATACAGAATGACGTATACATTGTTTATGGTTGGTTTGTTTTAGTTTCCTGGAGTCCTACATCCTGGAGGTCTCTGTAATTCCATTGTATAGCAGGCTCCAAACATCTACTCCTGAAAGGCAGTGTGGGTTGTGTTCTCCTGAGACACTGGCTGATTATATGTTTGAAGTGACATCTGCTCTCTATTTTAAACTGTTGTGACTCTACTCCACTGTTTTTCTGCTGTTCAACCTTATACACCAAACTTAGTCCCATTGTCTCTGAGACAGAGTTCTAAGAATGGGCACAGTGGCTGCTATGGACTGAACACTGTCCCTTCCTGCCCACACGTCATAGGTTGATAAAAGCCAGATCTCATTCCTAGGACTCACTCTAACAGCTTTGATTCATGTTATGCTGTTTCTCAGATATCTCTTTTACTATTTTGTATCTACTTCCTTCTCAATTATAACTTCGTGGGGGTAAGAGATACAAACTATCTGCCCCACTTTACAAATGAGGAAATTGAGGTGCAAAGCACTTAACTGATTAGCACAAAACCAGAGCTACTTAGGGGGAAAACTTAGGCTTGAGAACCTGTGTTTTCTCTGCCGGCACAAGCAATTGAATATTCATTGGGTTTAGCTTTAGGGTACATATAATTTCCTCATGGGCTCAATAGCCACAGAATTGGTAAAAGTGGGGTAAGTGAAGGGCTACCAACTCCTGTTGAGAATATTAGGTATCACAGAACACTAACACTATTGCCTTCTACTTCTAGAGGTAGATGGGCTCGGCTTGATAGGTCCCTCACTTGGGAGTCTTTATAATACTGCTATTCCATAGTACTGTCACAGGCTGGAGATATTTGAATACATTCTGATCTGTCTGTCTATCTATCATCAGGACCGGGAAGGCTGCAAATGTTGGAGTAGGGGGCCATCTCTCTCTTTTCAAGCACTCTCTCTACCTGGTTCGCTTCCCCTTGTTTGTGGCCTGCTAGCCTCGGGATAATCAAACTTCTTCTGCTATAACTACACTCTCCCATGCATCCTAACTCTTAAGAGCATCCCCCAGAGCTGTGTGTCTTCTCCTGATCTAAGCTTAGAAGGCTCAGAATGTCATTTTAACCACACTCTGTTAAGAAAGTTACAAAGTTTCCTTGCTAACGCAGGTGACAGTGCCATCAACATTCACCCCACACAGCCCCAGCCCTCCTTTTTCTCCTCTCACCCCGAGCAACATTTTCTTCTCCATCTTTCAAGGCCTCACTAAAATCTCTTTGAAGTCTCTCTAGATTTTGCTAAAAGACTCCCCGTGGATATTCTCGCACTTATTACTCTGTCTGAAAACAAATACCACATGCTTTTTTATGTTTTAGCTGCACCTTACTTATGTTCCAGTTATCAATTTCTTTTCTGAAAACTCTAAAATGGAGTAGCTTAATGTTTCTTAGTTGGGTGGCACACACCTATAATCCCAGGGTAGGGGACACTGGGGTAGACGGGTTATGGGTTCAAGGCTAGCCTGGATTATGTAGCAAGAATTTGTCTCAGAACAAAATGAATCAAACAAGAAACCTCAAGGCTTACAGCAGCAATGTATATTTCTCTGAATATGGCTGGTGGGTTCCTATAGACAGTGTCACATAATGGCTACTCAAGTTGCTTTCAGATGGCACTGAAACCAGCAGAAGTTAGACATTCCCCACTTCCTTGTGGCACAGAGGACTGGGCTAGTTAGAGGTTGCATTGGTACTGATCCTCTTCATGTACCTTTTCTACATAGTCTCATTTGCTTTCCTCAGGCTCAGGATGGTTAGACCTATCATGTGATGGTTCCTTCTTCCTAAAAGATAATTCCAAGAACAAATATAAGTGACTTGCCCAGATCTTGGTTCATAGGTTCTTAGCGTATTTGTATCTTCTCCATAATATCCCTAAGCCAAAACAACAAACAGAGAAAACCTAATAGCTCACTCATTAAGCAGTTAGTGGAACATTCTTAAGTTTTTCTAATAACATAATAGCTGTGGTTTTTTTAAAAAAAAAAAAAGTTGAAATTTCTTTTTATTTTATTCTTAAGTAAATGTGCTCACTGATGGCACATATCCATCCTGGTAATATGCAGCTTTAAGAAGCTTTGCAATAATCTAAATATCCTTGTGAATTGTCTATATTATACATGTTTTATATCACAAAGGCCTCTAAAAACCAGGCTAGGCAAAGTTATGGAATCAAGAGAAGACTGTACCAGGATACTGAAATTGTGCATTAACTTGAAGTAGGAGTTTTATAATGTCCATCAGAGAGCATGTGTATTCCTCCAAGTTCTCGAAGAACTTGTGCTCCCATGAGATTTCCAAAACAGCCATAGCACAGCATTCCAGAGCCACTCCACTGCACCAACCGAATCCTGACAGTGGAAAAGTAAAATGGGAAAGACTTCCCCCAGGTCCCATCTTCAACTTCATACCGTTATCTAACCATCGATGGCCACACAAACATATAAAAGATTACACCTCACTTTTACCTAAATCAGGAAGACATGGAAGCAAAATGAGATATGGTCTGAATCTCTCTCCTGGCCCTGGGAATAATTTCACAGACTATTAAGGAACTCACCACTTATTTGCATTTGCTTAGTGATAATGTTCAGTTTTCCTTTCTTTAAATCATGTATTTAGGGTTCCCAATGAATATATACAATAGTAGATATCAAAAACTGTTCAACAAAAAAATATCAAGGAAACAGACATTAGTCTTAGAAAACGAGAATTTTTCATGGGAAAGTCTGTGTTAGGCTGACAGATTTTTGGTAACAAATGCTGTAGATGGAGCAGCTTAAAAGCAAGAATTTATTTGCTCAAAGCTCTGGAATTTGGAAGTCTACAATGAAAGTATCAGCAGGGTTGCTTGCTCCCCAGCCCTCTCCCTGGCTTGCAGGTGGCTACCTTCTTGCTTCTTACACAGCCCTGTCTCTGTGTACAATAGTATCTGTTATGTTTATTCTTTTTACAAGAATACTAGTCATACAACTTTGTTTAACTTGAATTCCTTTTCTAAACTCCTCATCCCCAAATATAGTAACAATGGAATTAGAACCTCAGTCTTCAGTTATTAATTGTTGGTCTTTAAAGATAACTAAATTAAGGGGTTTACCTTATACCATTTTCTTAAAAGGTCTTTTATTTAAAGCATAACTATTTAATTTATATAAATTAGATCATGGGAATCCCTATTGTCTAGAAATGAAATGCAAAAATACCATGTATATATGTATTTGGGAGGGAGAATCTGTATGTCCTTATGTAGACTAGGTATTCTTCCTTGGGATTTTGGAAGGTACCATACTAAGAAGCAATGGAAAAGTCCTGCTGAATGGACATTAGGCATGCAACCTTCTCTATGCAACCAGGGTTAAGGATCACTGGTGTAAATGCTTCCTGTTTAAATTGTGGTCAAAAGACCAGCAGCATTTTCATTACCTGCAAACTCACTGGAAATGCTGTATCTCAACCTACTGTTGGTTGTAGAGGAACTACAGGTCAGGTCACATGATGTGACCAGTAAACTTTAAGATGCACTTTGTATTAGTCAGGGCTCTCTAGAGTCACAGGACTTATGGAATATCTCTTTATACTAAAGCAATTTGTTGTAATGACTTATACTCTGTAGTCCAACTAACTCAACGATGGGCAGCTATAAATGGGAAGTCCAAAAATCTAGTAGTTGCTCAGTCCCATAAGGCTAGTTGTTTGACCTGGTCTTCTGTAAAACTGGAATTCATATACATGGTATTTTTGCACTTTATTTCTAGATGACAAGGATTCCCATGATCTAATTTATACAAATTAAATACTTAGGCTTTTAGGTTTCAACAGATGTGCTGGCAAATAAGGCCAACCAGGTGAAGGGAAGAGTAAGTCTTCCTTTTTCCAATGTCCTTATATAGGTCTCCAGCAGAAGATGTGGCCCAGATCTACCATAACTGCATCTGGAACTTGCTTTGTCCCAGGCTGGCCTTGAACTCAGAGATTTTCTCGCCTCAGTCTCCTGGGATTAAAGGTGTATACTACCTTGTCTGAGCCTGAGCTTTTCATGACCACTGTGCCTCAAGATCTCCATGTCAAGATACCAGTCAGAAGTGTGTGTCTTCAGCCTCAAGACCTGGTTCACAGGTGTTTGCCCTCCATTTCTGGCTTGTAGCTCATTCCAGATGTGGTCAAGTTGACAAACAGGAATAGCCATCACACATTTGACCATGAAATTCCTCAAATCATAGAAGAGAACTGTGATGACAAAATTTCTAAAGCCACTGAGAAATATTTCTAATATGTAATTCAGGGGTAGTTTACATAGCTGTCTTGTTCTTTGGTTTGTGGTGAGATTATGCTATTTTAATGATAAGGCTATGCCTAAAGATAAGAGACTACCACCGGCATCTAATCCAAAAAGAGACAAGCAATGAGATCAGCTCACAGATGACCTGTCACTCATCTCCAATCAATACAGATAATAATCAACAATCAACCTCAGTTGGGCTACACAACATTCACCTTAAAAAGATATAAGGTGTTCTTAGCAAAATAGATCCTTACTGAGCCATGGTAACAATGACAAAAACAAGACAGGAAGTAGGGCGCGATTCGAGAAATGTGAAGCTGGAAAGTATTCCACCTTACTCCACATTAGATCCACATTCCTGATTCCCAAAGCTTTTGGATAATAACTCTTGGCCTCTTTCAAAGATAGCCCTTACCATTTCTCTGGCTATTTTTAGCAAAAGGGGGTGAATAGCTCTGAAATAAAACCAAGAAGAGGAAGTTACTCCTGAAAAGAAGAACCAAGCCCTAGAGTCATCATTCTGGGTTTCATTCTAGGTGAATTTCACTGAAAATTGGTAGTGATGATTCACTCAGAAGCATTTTTTTCTATCTATTAAGAAATTACTTTCAAGCCTGACATGGTGGTACATTTCCTTAAAATTCCCAGCTCTCAAGAGAAAGGCAGATAAATCTCTGAGTTCAAGGCCAACCTGTCTACAGAGTGAGTTCCAGGGCAGTTAGGACTATATAGAGAAACCTTGCTTCAATCAATCAATCATCAATCAATCAATCAATCAATCAATCAATTTCAGAGCTCAATTCTACCATGTCTTCCCATTAGAATGTGTATCTTACCCTTTTTCTAAAGTAGGGTAGTTTGAGTTGAATTTTTCCATAGAGAGGCTAAAGGGGATCCTTCGCAGGGTCTTTTGCATCAGCCACTTGTCCCAAAGTTCCTCCCACTGCTGCCATCACATAACCACCATCTTGTAACCACTGTGTATTTTATTTATCAGTTACATCATAAGTGTTGTGATAAAATACTCTGACAAAGGTAACAAGGGACAAACAAGGATTGGCTAGCTGTTGCAGTATGATACAATCTACTATACCAGAGGTAACATGGCAGCAGACAGCAAAGGTACTGTTAGGCCCAAGTTGTAAGCACCCCAAAAGATCAACAAGAAGCCAGTTCCAATGCAAACATATAAGGGTCTTTTATTACGAGCTCTCAAGCAAGATCTCTGACAGTCGCCATTGCAGCAGGTCAGAGTGAGAGCCCTGAGTCTAGGGGTTCAATGTTGTTATTGCGGTTACGGCAAACATAGGGAATTCTATATGGGTCAAGTTAATATTTCAAAAGCTGCATTTCTGGTGTAATCTGCAGGAACTGAACACAAGGGCAGAACCACCTGGCAAACAGGATGGTCAGGTTATCTATTC
>JADRCD010127240.1:0-15350 GCA_019843815.1 Montemys delectorum | reverse complement strand
ATGATAAGTGATTTTATATCTGAATCTTGCCTTTCCAGTGTGATGGTGTGTACAGGACTGGCCATGGTGGGAGAATTTGGTTCTGATGATGCCAAGTGACCTTGGTTTGTGTTGTTTATTTTCTTATGCTTGCCCCCTGCCATCTGGTTACCTTTAGGACTACCTGCCCTTACTAATTCTGACTGGAGTCAGTCCTTCCTGTGATCCTAGTTGTATCATAGCTCCTCAGACTCAGGCAGTCTCTGTGACCCTGTGATTTTGAGATCCTGTGACCTTGGGCTTGTTAGAGCACCTGGGAGTGCAGCAGCTTCCTCTGGGTGTTGTGGGACTGGCTGTAGAGCTTGTGCCCAAGGTCCACTCCCAGACCATCTTTCATTGAGCATCATCTACACAAAAAATAATATGCAGGCCATGAAGACAACTAACAAAAATAGACAGAAGACTCTTCACAGAGCTTTCAGTTTTTAATTCATTTTAAAGTTTTTGACAATATCATTCTTATATACACTATGGTGCAGTTATATTCATCCTGACCACTGAGTCTTAGACTCTCCCATCCACCAAACCCCTTTTTCTTCCTGGTTAGTCCTCTTCTTGCCCTCATGGGCTTTCCTTTTTTTTCTTCCTTTCTTTCTTTCTTCCCTTCCATTTTCTTTCTCTCACTTTCTTTCTTCTCTTTTCTCTTCTTTCTTTCCTTCCTTTCTTTCTTTCCCTCTTTCTTTCTCCTCTTTTTCTCTCTGGCTCTGTAAAGATAGTCACAGTTGTTGTGTGTTCACAATTGCAATGGCCATACCATACCCTGAAGACAGTTCCCCAGTGCACTCCTCTTCTTCCTTCAGCTCCCAAGTCCTTTCGTCCCCTCTTCTGCATGTTCTCTAGGCCTCAGAGTGGGTGAAACAGATGTCTTGTTTGGGGCCAAGTTTTCAACAATAACCTTTTTTTGATACTTGGGCTAATTGTGAGTAGCTGTTGTGACCATTTCTGATTGCCAAAAAGGCTGAGGGCTGCAGTGATCTACAAGGATAAATATAAATATTAAGGCATTTAATCATACTTTCACTTGTCAAGGCACCAGTAGATTCTCCCACAGGACCTGTGAGCTTCCAATCTGTATGATTCTGGTCAGTTTTACAGTGCTGGGCATCCATTTCCTCCCAAAGAACAGGCCTCAAAACCAATTAGGAAGTGAGCAGTTACTCCCAGAACATTCATGCCACTATTACACCAGTGAGCATATCTTGTGAGGCATCCTAGCATTGTAACCGGTTAGGTCTACAGCGTGGTTTGATCATTACTGACTTCTCCCATGGCGGCCTGCATAGCATGTGCCTTAGTTAGGGTTTCTTTTTTTTTTTTTTTTTTTAGGTATTTTCCTTATTTACATGTCATATGATTTCTCCTTTCCCAGTTTCCCCTCCAAAAAACAAACAAACAAACAAACAAAAACAACAAGAACAAACCCGTTACCCGCCCCCCATGCTTGCCACCCTACCTTCTCCCACTTACTGGCCCTGGCATTCCCCTACACTGGGGCACAGAACCTTCACAGGGCCAAGGGCCTCTCCTCCTATTGATGATCGACTTTGTAGTCCTCTACTATACACATGCTGCCAGAACAATCAGTCCCACCATGTGTACTCCTTGGTTAGTGGTTGACTCCCTGGGAGCTCTGAGGGGTACTAGTTAGTTCATATTGTTATTTGTCCTAAGGGGCTGCAAACCCTTCAGCTCCTTTAGTCCTTTCTAAACTAACTCCTTCATTGGGGACCCTGTACTTAGTTCAATGAATGGCTGTGAGCCTTTACATCTGTGTTAGTCAGGTACTGTCAGAGCCTCTCAAGAGATAGCTATATTAGGCTGGCTTGTCCTTCCTTCAGTCTCTGCTCCATAGTTAGTGTCTGCAACTCCTTCTGTGAGTATTTTGTTCCCCCTTTTAAGAAGGAATGAAATGTCCACATTTTGGTCTTCCTTCTTCCTGAGTTTCTTGTGGTTTGTGGGTTGTTCTTCCTATATTCCGAACTTCTGGGCTAATAACCACTTATCAGAGAATGCATACCATGTGTGTTCTTTTGTGATTGGGTTACTTCACTCAGGATGATATTCTCCATTTCCCTAAGAATTTCATAAATTCATTGTTTTTAATAGCTGAGTAGTACTCCATTGTGTAGATGTACCACAATTTCTGTATCCATTCCTCTGTTGAGGGCTTAGTCAGGGTTTCTATTCCTGTGCAAACATCACGACCAAGAAACAAGTTGGGGAGGAAAGGGTTTATTCAGCTTACATTTCCATATTGCTGTTCATCACTAAAGGAAGTCAGGACTGCAACTCAAGCAGGTCAGGAAGCAGGGGCTGATGCAGAGGCCGTGGAGGGATGCCCCTTACTGGCTTCCTTCCCCTGGCTTGCTCAGCTTGCTTTCTTATAGAACCCAAGACTACTAGCCCAGGGATGGCACCATCCACATGGGCCCTCCCCCCTTGATCACCAGTTGAGAAAATGCCTTACAGCTGGGTCTCATGAAGGCATTTCCTCAAGGGAGGCTCCTTTCTCTGTGATAACTCCAGCCTGTGTCAAGTTAACACACAAAACCAGCCAGTGCGCATGAATAACTATAAGTACAAGCCAGAAGAAAGGAAGCTTTCTGCTCTGTTGATCTTAATTTCACTCTGTCCTACGTCCAGTGTGTGTAGTGTCTGCAGCAACAGGCTCTTACTCTCTATTTCTGGGGGCAGTAGCCTATGTTGTTTGTGGGACAACTAGACAACAACTCATAGGGAGGTATCCTAAATCTGGCACTGGAATTTTGGGTTGAAATATGATTTCTAGGAGCAGTGTTGCCTTTATGACGATCATAGATGCTGGTTACAATGTGAAAAACAAGGAGCCCTTATTTGCTGTTGACTGGAGTATAACCTGTCTGGTACAGTAACTTTGGAAGTCATTATGGGGGGTTCTCAAAAAGTTAAAGATAGAGATGCCATATGACCCAGTTATACCATTCTTAGGCAAACACCCAAAGTTCTCTATCCTACGTTATTCTTGTACACTTGAGTTTGTCACTGCTACGTTCACAATAGCTAGAAAATGGAACCAGCTGTGAAGTTCGCCAAGAGATGAAAAATGGAAATGTGGGGTTCTATACGTAAAAATCGATACTATGAAGTATATAGGAAAATGGATAGAACTGGAAAATATTACACAGAGTGAGGTGACCCAGGACCAGAGAGACTATCATGCTATGTCCTTACTCACTGACATTTTAGATAGCTGTGATTAAATTGCAGTGAGTGCCTTAAAGGCCATGTAACAAGAATAAGGTGGGTGGGGAGGAGGTGTAAGGGTCGGGGAGGGGCAATGGATTCTGAGGGAGAGTCAGTGGTAGGGTTGTGGTAGAGATGGTAAGCCAAAACAGAGCAAATGAAAAAGACACATAGAAGAATTTTGGTTTCTTTAAAAAAATATACAGAAATATTATAATATGTCTTTGTTTTAATCCCACATGTAGGGTATAGAGCTGCTTCAGATTACCCACAGCGGCTGACTGTGATTGCCTTGTGTCAAGCAGGGGCATGATTTTTGCCAGCTGCAGGTAGTTTGTATGAGTGTGAGGCATTTGGAATTCTGGGAATTCTTCAGAAGGTATTTAAATGCTAGAACCCTGAGAGGTGGTGGCTTGTTGGTTGTTTGCTGTTGATTGTTGTTGAGTTTGTTAAGTAATCAGGAGCAAAGAAGAAATGAGAAGAAAATGAAATTAGATACTCTGATGGTAAAGATCAAACTTGCCCCCAAGGAACTGGACAGCCCTAGTCAGCAGGAAGTAGTTTAACAGCCATGTCTTTCCCCTCTATCTTTTTCTCTCTCCCATCTAGTGTTAGGGGTGGAAGAAGGATGAAGAAGGGTAGAAGAAAGCAGAATCCACAGAGTAGCCAAAAGTTCAGCTACATACTACTTTTGTGCTAACTAAAAATATGATCTTCCCCCCAATGCAGTTTGTATTTTGATTTAAAGAAGAGCCAGAAACAAATTCTAAGAGTATGTGTTTGTGGGATCAGGAGACGCTTCCATCATTGATATGAGCCATAACCCTCATCTCTCAAACATTTTGAACCTTTGTCATAGTCAGTCAAATATTGTCATAATATAGACGTCCATTCTTCCCTTTTAAACTCCGCGTCCTTTCTCATAGTCAAGAATGTCCAATGCCATGAAGTGCAGTAGCCATCCTGCCTCCAAGAGGGTGAGGTCTATGTGCTCAGAATTATAGGCTGCAAAGATGAAAAAAGCAGGGACCCTAAATGACAGCTCTACATTCACTTTTACATGCTTTTAAATTCATAACTTAAAAAATAAAATACTTATGTAAGTCATACTTCGTTGTGATTCCTGTTACTAATCGATGAATAAAATCTTATCTGGTACACTTAGTATGTAAACCCCAAATAGACCTAATTCTATCTAATCCACCCAATACAGCTCGACAGAAAAGCGTCAGATGGGCAAAGGAACACCGATTTGTTCTATGTGTGAAACAAAGACAGACTATTCTGAAAACAAACCTGTCACAGATCTTAAGTCTGAAAATGCAAATGGCTGGGGACAGCTGGATAAACACAGCTGAAGAACAAATTCAGTAATGAGATAAAATCCTTCTCGGCCACACGGAAGCAGACCTCAGACCCTGCTCAGAGTTGTGCTGGTCCCCTCAGCTGTAATAACATATCACCTGAACCAAGGTGTCTTCAACAGAGAAGTGTGTTGCCACTGGCTGAGCTAGACATTGGGACGCAAGTACTGACAGAGCTGGTCCCTTCTGGGGGTTATGAGGGAGATTCTTCAGGGTCTCTCCCCTGGCTTCTGTTTCCTGGCAACTCTTAACCTTCCTTGGCTTGTAGGTACATCACTCTGATTCTACTTCTATGTTCCTATGGCTCTCTCCCTATGTTCTGTCAATGATCTAACACTTTAAATATGAAGAGTAGATCTCACCATGCACAGAGCAAGCCAGATGAGAAACAACATCCAGCAGTTATCTCCCTATAATATGCATAGCTATTCGCACTCTGACCGAACTTCCTAAGAGCAAGAGAAGATAGATGTGACAGCAGCACCTAGTTTTCTTTAGTATAATGAAAGAAAAAAAGATACATTAAGAGGAAAGAGTTTGGGGCCAACAGTCTTCCTCAACAGCAGGCAGCCATGTAGTCCTTGGACTTGACTATAAGCTGTACCATTCTTGCAGCTCCTGGATGTGGGCTCCAAGTGCGTACCAGTGCTCCAGTACTGCAGGCTGTGAGACTGTCTATCCCCTGCCTGCACCCCACCATGGAAGCATAACAGGAAGAAAACCACTGCTTGGGAGAAGAGAAGTGTCAAATTACCTAAGGACTTTGAGGCTGGTCTCTTCCCGGTATGGAGCAGAGTCAGAATCTCACCCTGTCTAACCACAGTCCAGTGACTGCAGAAGAGAGAGGTAGGACGACCCTGGCCTGGGGTAGAAGCTTGTGGGATAGAGCAGTCTTTAGGAGCACTCGTGGTTCTTTCTGAACAATACAAGTGCAAAGTTAGGACAAACCTGAGCTTAAGTCACCCTCTAGTGCTGAAATAGCAACAGTAAACCAGAGGCAGCAGAGGTGAGCAGCTGAGAAATCACCAGCTCCAGCTGCAGCTCCTGGGTGGGGCTGATCAGTTCCAGCCAGTCAGAGCAGTCCTATACTCATGCTGGAGGACGGCTCAGACATAAGAACCTAAGGCATTCCACCTGAGGCCTGAGGAGAAACTTGTCACAAATCCGGGAGAACACTCCCCTCGCTCTCTTGAGACTCCTGGATGTGAGTAGGAAAACAGACACGCCCCATTTCTGAGCAATTGCTCACAGGCACAGACACAGGTAAGATGAAACCTGATCCCAATGTCTTCCTCAACCAGGGCTCTGCAGGATAATCAAGGCCTGCTGAAAAGCCACCAGAGAAGGATTGGCAGCAATCCCAGTGACAGGTGGCAGAAGCCAGTGCCACATTGGACACACAGTAGACAGGGTAAGTTAATACAGTCTGTGGATTCTTCATGCCTTCAGTACTTTCTAGAGAGAGACAAGAGGATCGAGTCTGAAGTCCAAATCCAGCTCAGCACCCATGTGATGGGACCCCAGACCCTCTTGTTCATGGTCTGCCTTTGGCTACTTTCTCGTCCAAAAGCGAAGCTAAGTGCTGTGAACTTCTGCCCAGTGACAGTGTCAGTCCCTCCTGAGGAACCCCAGTGGAGAATGTCTGTAAAGGGAGTTGGCTTAGTCTATCGTGGTCTTTGTCCAGTGATCTGCAGGACTTTGGCGGAGATATCCCTTGTGCCTGTGACTAACAGAAGCCAGTGGTGCTCCTGTTTATCTACAACCCTATGGCAGTGTTGCCATCAAGATGAAGTGACTTGGTGTGACCTAGAGTCAGCCCTAGGTAGAGGCTAGGTCTGGTTCCACACTTGGTGCCTGTGTCCTTATACCTGACCACTCAGACCTGTGGCTCAGCTAACAGCAGCAGCTCTTATTTAGGCTGCTGCGTTTCTTTAAGTTGCCTGCTCTAGAATGTACCATTTATGGGCCTGAACCTTAATAAGTGTCAGCTAAGCCATGTGGCAGTTATTAAACTACTTATAGAGATTCCATTACCCGCTCAGAGAGCTGCAGAATCTCACGGTGAATGGGGCATGGATATGGACCACAAAGATTCCCATCTTTATGTGTGCAATCTAGATTAGTCTTTATGATCTCTTAACCTAGTTTAAATATCAAACATTGAAATGCTTAAGTAATGTAAATGTCTTTGTTTCCCTCCCCCACCCCGCCCTGACCTTTTGAAATCCAAACCTTCATTAAATGGAAGCTTTTTAAAACACACTTTGTGGGCTAGAGAGATGGCTTCATTGTTAAGAGCACTGGCTGCAGTCCCACAACTCCCAGAGGAAGCTCCACTCCCGGGAGCTCTAACACGCCCAGGGTCAGAGGTGAGGAGGACACAACATCTGTCTCAATATCAGAAGTAACTGGGACCAGCAGGACCCAGGCATATAGGAATTCCGTCAACCCAGTTGCTGAGGTTGCTTCTTGCCTGTCTGGGCCAGCTAGTGCCCTGAGCATACCCTTGGGCACAAACTCTGTAGCCAGTCCCAAAACACCCAGAGGAAGCTCCACTCCCAGGTGCTCTAACAAGCCCAGGATCACAGGATCACAGAATCACAGGATCACAGAGACAGCTTGACTCTGAGGAGTTCTGACACAACCAGGATCACAGGAAGGACAGGCTCCAGTCAGATTTAGCAAGGGCAGGTAGCACTAGAGTTAACCAGATGGTGCTCAGCAAACGTAAGAAAATAAACAACACAAACCAAGGTTACTTGACATCATCAGAATGCAATACTCCCATCATAGCAAGTCCTGGGCACACCATCACACTGGAAAAACAAGATTCAGATATAAAAATCACTTCTCATGATAATGATACAGGACTTTAAAAAGGCATAAATAGCACCCTCAAAGAAATACAGGAGAATACAGGTAAACAGCTAGATGCCCTTCAAAAGGAAACACAAAAAATCCCTTAAAGAACTACAGGAAAACACAATCAAACAGGTGAAGGAAATGAGGAAAACCATCCAGAATCTAAAAATGGAAATAGAAACAAAGAAATCAGAAAGAGAGACAATCCTGGAGATAGAAAACCTAGGAAAGAAATCAGGAGTCATAGATGCAGGCATCACCAACAGAATACAAGAGATAGAAAAGAGAATCTCAGGGGCAGAAGACACCATAGAAAACATTGACACAACAGTCAAAGAAAATGCAAAAAGCAAAAAACTCCTAACCCAGAACATCCAGAAAATCCAGAATGCAATGAGAAGACCAAACCTAAGGATAATAGGTATAGAAGAGAGTGAAGACTCCCAATGTAATGGGCCAGTAAATCTCTTCAACAAAATTATAGAAGAAAACTTCCCTAACCTAAAGAAAGAGATGCCCATGAACATACAAGAAGCCTACAGAACTCCAAATAGACAGGACCAGAAAAGAAATTCCTCCCATCACATAACAATCAAAACACCAAATGCACTAAACAAAGAAAGAATTTTAAAAGCAGTAAGGGAAAAAAGGCAAGTAACATATAAAGGCAGGCCTATCAGAATTACACCAGACTTCTCACCAGAGACTATGAAAGCTAGAAGATCCTGGGCAGATGGCATACAGACCCTACAAGAACACAAATGCCAGCCCAGGCTACTATACCCAGCAACACTCTCAATTACCATAGATGGAGAAAACAAAATATTCTATGATAAAACAAAATTTACATAATATCTTTCCACAAATCCAGCCCTACAAAGGATAATAGATGGAAAACATCAACATAAGGAGCAAAACTACACCCTAGAAGAAGCAAGAAACTAATCTTTCAACAAATCCACACAAATCTAATTCCACCTCTTACAACAAAAACAACAGGAAGTGACAATTACCTTTTCTTAATATCTTAATATGAAAATTAATATTACCACCACATCCTAAGCGATTGAAATCCAAAAATATGAGGAATTAGAAATTTGTTGATTGTCATCCAATGGTCTCTCTAATTTGGTAATTGGAGAAATAGGTCCAATATTGTATAATCTATATATACTTTCAGCTTGTTTGTGACAGTGTCTTGCTGTGTACAACATAAGGGTCTTGAAATCTTGCTTCTCCTATCTCATCCTCTCTATTAGTAGTATTGTTTATTTCATGTTTTTACACTATACCATGGTTTTCAGAACAGCTTACATATTTCAAAAATTAATTATATACCCAAAAGAAACGTAGACAATTAAATTGGGAGGGGGCTTGTAAGAGAACAAAAAGAATGAGACTGAACGCTTTGCTTGACATTTGTAGCTCTTGTATCAAGTTTGAAAAAGAGGACTTTATAAGTTACCCCTTCTCTGAGATGAATGCTTTTCCAAATTATCACAGCCAATGAACCAGATTCTTACCCTCACCTAATGTCTGTGCCATCCTCCAAGCAGAACCATTGTTCATTGAAACAGTTGGTGAATGACTTTATGGATAGACCATCTTAACACACACACCATTTCTTAAATGAATGTATCCTGTTCTCTGTAGGCCGAGAATAAAGTCACACACTCAAGTCAAATAGCTTTGACCATAGCAGGAAGTCTGTATCCAAAAATCGTGCCTACAATTCATTCCTTGGTGCCACAGAACTGTCAACTCATAGCTTAGCTACTATGGAGGTAAAATCCTTTGGTGATGTGAGGGTCATTGAAGTACAGCCTTATTATAATGAAATCCAATGTTTAAAAATTATTCTTATTTTGGGCTTGTACCACAGTAAGAGCCAAGATTTTAAGGTCTATTAAATATAAAACAAACAAACAAACAAAAAGACTTTATATATTTATGTTCATTTAAGAAAATACTAGGGGGCAGGGGAAAAAATGAAAATACTAGTAGTGATGTATTATTTTGAAATATACAGTTAAGATGTTTGGAGTTATTTTAAATTTATATTGAGAAAAAGTATGTATTTTCAGTATTGCTGTAGACAAGCATCTACATAACACTGTTAAATTGATTGTTGTTTTATATCAAACAACTTTAATAATACTCATTTTTATTGTTATAATATTTTATAAGTTTTAAAGACTATGACAAAAAAGATATTGTAGGTATTGAAGGGGGGTTTCTGGAAGGAGTTGGGGTACAAAAGGGAAACAAGAATGTGATCTAATTCTATTTACTTAAAATATGTTTTTAAATATTAACAAATTCAGATAAGTTGAAATCATATAACTTTTCTCATCATAATGCAATAAAGCTTAAAAAAAAAAAGCACTGGCTGCTTTTCCAGAGGACCCAGGCTCTCAATTTTAAGTACCCACAAGGCAATTGACCACCATCTGTGACTCCAGTTCCAGGGAATCTGACTCCCTCTTGTGGCCTCCACAGGCATTAGACATGCATGAGGTACACAGACAAACGCACAAGCAAAACATCATACAAGTAAAACAAAGTAAACATTTAGAACATAACATATTGTGATGATTAGGGTTTTTTCCTCTACTAGAGACAAGCTTGAGTCATCTAGGAAGAGCAAACTTAAACTGAGGGGCTGCTTCTATCAGATTGCCTATAGACAAGGCCATGGCAGCCCTTTCTTGATTAACAATCGATGGTGGGAGGGCCCAGCTCACTTGAGCAGTGAAATTCTTGGTCAGAGGGCCCTGGGTTGTATAAAAAGGCAGGCTGAGCAAGCCATGGTGGGCAAGCCAGTAAGCCAGTAAGCAGTGCTCCTCTGTGGTCTCTGCGTCAGTTCCTGTCTCCAGTACTCTGCCTTAGGCCCCTGCCCCACTTCCCTCAGTGACAGATTCTTGTAAAATGGGAGCTGTAAGATGAAATAAGCCCTTTCCTCTTCAAGTTGCTTCTGATCATGATGTTTGTCACAGCAATAGAACGTATGCGAGAATATATCTGAATTACTTTGCTCTTGGGGAAGATATACATTGACTCAGGGTGATTTCTTTTTTTAAGATTTATTTATTTATTTTATGTGTATGAGTACACTATAGCTGTACAGATGGCTATGGCTGCTGGGAATTGAGCTCCGGCCCCACTCGCTCCAGCGTGATACACTGTAGCTGTCTTCAGACACACCAGAAAAGAGTGTCTGATCTCATTCCAGGTGGTTGTGAGCCACCATGTGGTTGCTGGGATCCGAACTCAGGACCTTTGGAAGAGTAGTCGGTGCTCTTACCCAGTGAGCCATCTCACCAGCCCCAGGTGATATTAATAAAAACAAAAATAATAACAAATACATACAAGACACTTGGGATATATCAAGATGGCTTCCAAGTAGTTTATATACAGTAAGCTTTTACAAGAGTCTATAATACATGTTTTATAAAATAACATACAAAATATTTTGCCCATTCTATAGATAATACTGGAAAACGGAGAGGCCAAAAGGCTTGCTCCAGCATGGTGGTACAGCTTGGATTCGGGTGTAGGCCATCTGGTTCCATAGTTTACTGATACACTAAATTACACTATGCTCCCTCCCCACGAACAAGGGTATGCCGTGAAAAATCTGTTCTTGAGTAGACATTTGATACAAAGGCTGGACCATTCAGCACCATTTCAATATGTTCTTTAATAGTTCCAACTTCCCACTGTGGTGGGCCAAATCCAGCCTGGGTACCAATGATTGATACTCAGAGCCAAAATAAATAACTAAGAGCAATAGCTGGATTATGATTAGGAAGAAGAAAGCTCTGAAGAGAAACAGTAAAGAAAGCAAACTCACAAAGGAGATGTTTCTGATCTACTACCTCTGAGACACCCAGTGGTAAAACAACGTGAACCTTGCATATGTCTTTGTGAGCATATGTCCCTGTGAATAAAGGCTGCAAGAAGAAAGACCGAGAGCAGACCCAGTTCACAATATCCAAATGAACTGATATCACTACCGTACCACAGGCCCTCCCGGAAGTCTCAGAAAACAGTGGTAAGAGCATTCCTCTCAGTGGGCAGCATGATTGTGTGCAGAGGGGGCCTGCAATACAGATTAAACAGGTCCTTGGATATCAACCAATGGTTTGACTGGTTGCTTATAGTCCTGACGGCAACAGGGTAAAAGCTGCTTTGTAAAAAGTCTATAGGCAAATCTATGGACATAAAACAGGGGTGCTGTGCCTCATATGATGCTCACAGCAAATTACCTACTGCAGAGAAGGAACCAGGAGGCAGATGGACAGGGTGGCGCATCTTATGGATCCCAGCTCACCTCTGTCCATCAACCAAACTCTAAGTGACATGACAGCTCCCGATCCATGTGCCTGTGGTGTCAAGGATGCCAGCTCTGTAGGGCCAGCACATCAGTCCCTTACCACCAAGTCTAATCCAGTCAGTGTCACTGCTGAGTACTCAACCAGATAAAGAGATCAATGTAGTGAAGATATTGTGAAGAGATCGATATTGTGAAGTTCCCTCCAAAGAAATAGCATTGATCATTGTAAAAGTCAATACCATTTTATACAGCCATCCCTTCCAGCTTGCCTCTGTCACATGTGATATCAGTAGGCTTATAAGATGCATAATGTCAGTCACACACACACAATCACTTTAAGATAAAGGCGTCACAACAGTGAACATATGACCACAGGATGCTTCAGTCCTACTGTGTACCATTACCAGTAGTATCCAGGCTGACAGTACAGTGGGAGAGCCTATAACTGACTCACTTGAGTATAGGTGAGAACATCTTCAATGTTCCGTACCGCCTTAGTTAGTTTTCTATTGGAGTAATAAAGGCCAAAAGTACTGGGGAGGAAAGGGTTTATTTCATCTTATCGGTTACATTCCATCATTCGGATGTAATGATGGCAGGACTGTCAGGAGCCTGGAGGCAAAACTGAAGCAGAAACCATGGAGGAATTGCTCCATAGTGGCTTGCTCCCCATATCTTGCTCAGCCTGCTTTTTTATACAAAACGGAAAACGGAATGACTAGCCCAAGGGTAGCATCGCCCACAGGGAGCTGGGCCCTGTTATATCAGACATCAGTCAAGAAAATGCAGACTTGACTATGCTAATAGAACTAATCTAATGTAAGTATTTCCTCTTTTTTTTAATTTTTTATTAGATATTTTCTTTATTTATATGTCATATGATTTCTCCTTTCCCAGTTTCTCCTCCAAAAAACAAACAAACAAACAAAAACAACAAGAACAAACCCCTGTTGCCTCCCCCCTCCCCATGCCTGCCACCCCACCTTCTCCCTGGCATTCCCCTACACGGGGGCACAGAACCTTCACAGGGCCAAGGGCCTCTCCTCCCATTGATGATCGGCTTTGCAATCCTCTACTATACACATGCTGCCAGGACAAAATCAGTCCCACCATGTAGAGTCCTTGGTTGGTGGTTGAGTCTCTCCTCTTTTGAAGTTCTTTCTTCTCATACAATCCTGGTTTGTGTCAAGCTGACAAAAATATCTCATCAGGACAGGTGCTGTTCTCGAAATGCTACATAAGCACTGTATTAAAGACCCGCGTGCAGCACCGGCCCCCTAAGAATATATGGATTTAGGAAGTAGGTGGAAAGGAACAGGAGTAGCTCCCCTTATCCACACTCTTCCAAGAAGAAAAGATCCACCAGGTTCGAGGTCCTGGTTCTCACTGGGGTAAGAACCAAGGGGAGGGAGGGTACATTTCCAAGTGGGAATCGTAAGAAGTCCACAGCATAGAAAGCTATTTGTCAGCACTGTCCACTTGGGGGTAACTTAAGGCCAAAAACCAGGTTTCAAAATGTTGCTTTGTGCTGAGATACTCAGAACCAATGAGCACAGGGAGTTCTGGTCGATACCACAGGACAGGGCAGAAGTCTTCTATCTCAAACACAGAAGAGCGGGTAGAACATCAGTTAATACTGAAGTTGATTAATGGTGGCTGCTAGAATCACATCTGCCAACTGAATATCAACATATAAACCTTGCCTATGTTTGTCATTTCTAGGGAATACAGACCGAAAGGATGATGCTTCAATATTTCAAACAGCAGATTCATTGCTGATGACCTGCCCCATGAGTCAGGTATGCTGTCACAATGCTCACATGTGTGGACTCTTACCTTGCCGTTGTTCCATAACCAACTATATTGTATAGTTTTATGTCAATTTGATACAATTTGGAATTATCTGAAAGGCGGGGACCTCAGTGGAATAGAGCCTCCATGACTGCGAGAATAAGAGTGCCTCTGACTCTTGTGCCTGCTCTCTTAACTGTTTTCCTCCTAGTGGGCTGCTGTGTCTAGTTTATATTTTATTTTCCCACAATTGGTTCTTATCTCTTGAAAGCTGTTCATTTCTAATGAGAGACAGAAAGGATCCGGAGGGGAGGGGAGTTGTGGGGGAACTGAGAGGAGTAGAGGGAGGGGGAAATATAATCAGGGCATACTGTATGAGAATCTATTTTTCAATAGAAGGAAAAGAAAAGAAATAGAAAAATGCTTCCATAAGATCCAGCTGTAGGACGTTTTTCTTAATTAGTAATTAATTCAGGAGGGTGAAGCTATTATGGGCGGTGCCATCCTGGTTGATGTTCCTGGATTCTATAAGAAAGCAAGCTGAGCAAGTCAGGGGGAACAAGCCTGTAAGCAGAGCTCACCCACGGTTCCTGCTCAGCTTAAGTTCCTATCCTGATTTTCTTTTGATGGTGAACTGTGATTGGAAGCATAAACCAAATCAACCCTTTCCTTCACAAGTTGCTTTGGTCATTGTGTTTCATCACAGCAATAGTAACCCTGACGAAGACACTGATATAACAAAATAACTCTCTCTATAATGTTTACACCATATTTGGTATTCTAAGCAATCTAGAAACGATTGAGCATACAGAAGGATGTGTAAGCTCCTTGTAAACCCTTCACCACTTAAGGGGCTTCATACACATCTTCTAGTTGAAGTATCCTTGTTGTGATCATAAAAAAGAGAAAGCGCTACAAGAGCATGTTCTGGCAGGGTGTAGGGGAAGTGGGTGCCCCAGTGGGCCCATGCCCAGGCATCCCTTCCCCCTGAGGGACCAGACACACAGCAGTAGAGTATAGACTAGAGTTTACTCAGGGCGTGAGGAGGGGAGTAACGAGGGTAGCAGAGGCAGAGAAGGACAGAGAAAAGGAGAGAGTAGATAAATGGAAGTTGGCCATGGCCATGTGGAGAGAGGGGGAAGGAGGCAAGAGGCAAAAGAGAGGCAAGAGAACAAGAGGGTAAGAGACAGAGGAGGGGCCAAGCAGCCCCTTTTATAGTGGGTCAGATCTACCTGGCTATTGCCAGGTAACTGTGGGGAGGAGCATACCTGACTGCTGCCAGGAACTGTAGGGATGGAGTTTAGACAGAATACCAACTTTCCTCTGTTTTGGTTTAGTTAAAAAAAAAAAAAAGAAGAAGAAAGAAAAAATTAGACCGAGATGATAGAGAAGCAGAATAAGGTCATTGTGATATCTTGCTACTTCATGCTGACCTTGGGACAACATGTCTTTGGGGAACTTAGGGAAATGGGTATGGTGGGGCGGGGGGGGAAGGTGTTCGTCCAGGGTTGGGAGAGTTGGCTGCTTCCTTGCTGTCCAGGGTCTGTGGAACCGTCTGAGGACAGGTCAGAAGAACAGGCCCGGTAAGAAGTGTCTGTGTGTGAGTGGAGATTAGAGCATCTGAAGGCTGCTTTTCTGGAGCTGTCCAGGATATAGTAAGCACCTGGACTTGACAAGATTGTCACCACTTGACAACTGACAAGATTGACAAGACTTGAGACACATTATTATAGGTA
>JADRCD010127234.1:0-11249 GCA_019843815.1 Montemys delectorum | reverse complement strand
TATAATTGATGCTGGTACTTGAGCTTAAGTATGACCTCATACATGCTAAGTAAGAACTTTACCACTGAATTGTTTCCCACAACGAAACTCAAGACAGATCTTGAATTACTGAAGAACAACGTTTCTATTTTCCCACTTTGTGATAACAAACACCTAGAAAATTATTTAGGAAAGGTAAATAACATGAAGAATCTTCAAACCACTTTAAAATCTCAGATAAAATATATAAACAGGTTGGCCATCAAGATGAAATTTTTCTAAGTATTTACCACAGACCAACAAGTGATAACTGCAAGTTTCCATAGCAACAGAAGTAATATAAAGATAGATTTCTACCTCACTGTTGCTGAGTACCTTGGAAGATTTTTTTTTATATTTTTAGAAATTCATATTTGTTTTATAAAAAGAAACCCCAGTTGCATGTGATAGCAAATAACAGAGCCCTAGCACTCAGGCTATGATGTGGGTTGACCAAGAGTTCAGGGCAAGCCTGAACTAATCAGTAAGAACAGAAAGAAAAGAAATGTTAGCACGAAAGGGTGACAGTGGAATAAATGTTCCTTGCAGACATTCCAATTTGAGGAGCTTCCACACAGAAGACTGCCATCCCTGCAGCTAAGAACTCAGGTTACAGAGCACAGGTCCCAATTTTATTTTATTTTATTTTATTTTATTTTATTTTATTTTATTGTATATTTTCTTAATTTACATTTCAGATGTTATCCCCGACTCCCAGAAACAACCTATCTCATACTCCTTCCCTCTGGCATCTACAATAGCGTCGGGTTTGGTAACTGTATATGGAATGAATCTCCAGGTGGGACAGTCTTTTGATGTCCTTTCCTTCAGTCTCTGCTCTATACTTTATCTCCACAATTGCTCCTGTGAGTATTTCGTTCCCCTTCTAAGAAGGACTGAAGCACCCTTTCTCCTGAGCTACATGTGGTCTGTGAATTGTATCTAGGATATTCTAAGCTTTTGGGATAATATCCACTTATCAGTGAGTGCATTCCATGTATGTTCTTTTGTGATTGAGTTACCTCACTCAGGATGATATTTTCTAGTTCCGTCCATTTGCATAAGAATTTCATGAATTCATCGTTTATAATAGCTGTGTAGTATTCCATTGTGTAGATGTACCACATTTTCTGTATCCATTCCTCTGCTGAGGGACATCTGGGCTCTTTCCAGCTCCTGACTATTATAAATAAGGCTGCTGTGAACATAGTGGAGTATGTGTCCTTATTACATA
The DNA here is from genome assembly GCA_019843815.1 of Montemys delectorum. Classification (NCBI taxonomy): domain Eukaryota; kingdom Metazoa; phylum Chordata; class Mammalia; order Rodentia; family Muridae; genus Montemys; species Montemys delectorum. The sequence continues at coordinate 9,997 of JADRCD010127234.1, read as the reverse complement.
TTGGAGCATCTTCTGGGATGTGACCAGGAGTGGTATGGCTGAGTCCTCAGGTAATACTATGTGCAATTTTCTGAGGAACCACCAAACTCATTTACAGAGTGGTTGTACCAGCTTACAATCCAAGCAGCAATAGAGCAATATTCCTCTTTCTCCATATTCTCCTTAGCATCTGCTGTCACCTGAGTTGTTGATTTTAGCCATTCTAACTGGTGTGAGGTGGAATAACATTTGCATTTCCATGATGACCAAGGATGTTGAACATTTGTTTAGGAGCTTCTCAGCCACCTGATATTCTTCAGTTGAAAATGCTTTGTTTAGCTCTGTACCCCATTTTTCAGAAGGGTTGTTTGATTCTCCAGAGTCTAACTTCTTGAGTTCTTTGCATATGTTGGATATTAGCCCTCTATCAGATATAGAATTGGTAAAAAAAAAAAAAACTTTTCCCAATCTGTTGGTGATCTTAGAGCATAAGCCATTGGTGTTCTCTTCAGGAAAATTTCCCCTGTGCCCATGTGTTTGAGGCTCTTCCTCACTTTCTCATCTATAAGTTTCAGTGTATCTGGTTTTATGTGGACGCCCTTGATCTACTTGGACTTGATGTGTGTACAAGAAGATAAGAATGTGTCAATTTGAATTTTTCTACATGGTGACCACCAGTTGAACCAGCACTATTTGTTAAAAATGCTGCCTTTTTCCCCCTGGATGGTTTTAGCTCCTTTGTCAAATATCAAGTGACACAATGTGTGTGGATTCATTTCTGGGTCTTCAATGGAATTATATTCCATTGATCTACCTGCCTATGACTGTACCAATACCATACAATTTTTATCACTATTGCTCTGTAATACAGCTTAAGGTCAGGGATGGTGATTCCCCCATAAGTTCTTTTATTGTTGAGAATTGTTGTTGCTATCCTGGGTTTTTGTTATTCCAAATGAATTTAAGAATTGCCCTTTCTAACTCTATGAAGAATTGATTTGGACTTTTGATGGGGATTGCACTGAATCTATAGACTGCTTTCGGCAAAATTACCATTTTAACTATATTAATCCTGCCAATCCAAGAGCATGGCAGATTTTTCCATCTTCTGAGATCTTTAGTTTCTTTCTTCAGAGGCTTGAAGTTCTTGTCATACTTTACTTGCTTGGTTAGAGTCACATCAAGGTAGGTAAAATTATTTGTGAGTATAGTAAAGGGTATCCTTTCACTAATTTCTTTCTCAGTCTGTTTATTCTTTGAGTAGGGGAAGGCTACTAATTCATTTCAGTTAATTTCATATTCAGCCATTTTGCTGAAGTTATCTGCTTTAGGAGTTCTATGGTGGAATTTTTGGGCTCACTTAAGTATACTATCATATCATCTGCAAATAATGATATCTTGACTACTTTCTTTCCAATTTGTATCCCTTTGACCTCCTTTTGTTGTCTAATTGCTCTAGCTAGAAATTCAAATACCATATTGAATAGGGAGAGAATGGGCAACCTTGTCTAATCCCTGATTTTAGTGGGATGGCTTCAAGTTTCTCTCCATTCAGTTTGATGTTGTCTACCAGTTTTCTATATATTGCTCTTACTATGTTTAGATATGGGCCTTGAATTTCTATGCTTTCCAAGATTTTTAACATTAAGGGATGCTGAATTTTGCCAAATGCTTTTTCAGCATCTAATGAAATGATCATGTGGGTTTTTTGTTTGTTTTTTTGTTTTGTTTTTAGTTTGTTTATGTAGTAGATTATGTTGATGGATTTCCATATATTGAACCATCCCTGCTTCCCTGGGATGAAGCCTACTTGATTGTGGAGAATGACTGTTTCGATGTGTTCTTGGATTCAGTTGGCAAGAATTTTATTGAGTATTTTGGCATCAATGTTCATAAGGGAGATTGGTCTGAAGTTCTCTTTCTTCTTTGTTTGGTCTTTGTGTGGTTTAGATATAATCATAATTGTGACTTTATAGAACGAATTGGGTAGTGTTCTTTCTGCTTCTATTTTGTGGAATAGTTTGAAGAATATTGGTATTAGGTCTTCTTTAAAGGTTTGATATAATTCTCCACTAAACCCATCTGGTCCTGGGCTTTTTTTTTGTTAGAAAACTATTAATGTCTATTTCTATTTCCTTAGGGGTTGTGGGACTGTTTAGATGGTTTATCTGATCCTATTTTAACTTTGGCACTTGGTATGTGTCTAGAAAATTGTCCATTTTATCCAGATTTTCCAATGTTGTTGGGAATAAGCTTTTGTAGTAGGATCTGGTGATTTTTTTGAATTTCCAGTTTCCATTTTTTATGTCTCCCTTTTCATTTCTGATTTTATTAATTTGGAGACTATCTCTGTGACCTCTGGTTAGTCTGGCAAAAGGTTCATTTATCTTGTTGATTTTCTCAAAGAGCCAGCTCCTGGTTTTGTTGATTCTTTGTGTAGTTCTTTTTGTTTCTATTTGGTTGATTTCAGCCCTGATTTTGATTATTTCCTGCAGTCCACTCCTCTTGGGTATATTTGATTCTTTTTATCCTAGAGCTTTCAGTTATATTGTCAAGCTGCTAGTGTAAGTTTTCACTATTTTCTTTTGGGGGGCACTTAGAGCTATGAGTTTTCTTCTTACCACTACTTTCATTGTGTCCCATGAATTTTGGTATGATGTTCAATTTTCATTAAATTTTAAAAAGTGTTTAATTTCTTTCTTTATTTCTTCCTTGAAGTTATCACTGAATAGAGCATTGTTTAGCTTCCATGTATTTTTTTTTTCTGTTGTTTTTGTTGGTATTTAAGACCAGTCTTAGTCCATGATTTTCTGATAGGGTACATGGGATTGTTTCAATCTTCTTTTATCTGTTGAGGCCCATTTTGTGACAAATTATATGGTCAATTTTAGAGAATGTACCATCAGGTGCTGAGAAGAAGGTATATTCTTTTGCTATAGGATGAAATGTTCTATAAATATCTGTCAGATCCATTTGGTTCTTAACTTCTGTCAGTTTAACTGTATCTCTGTTTAGTTTCTGTTTCCATGATCTGTCCATTGTTGAGAGTGGGATGTTGAAGTCTCCCACTATTATTGTGTGGGGTGTGACATGTGCTTTGAGCTTTAGTAAACTTTCTTTTATGAATAGGAGTACCCTTGCATTTGGAGCAAAGATGTTAAGAATTGAGAGTTCATCTTGATAGATTTTTCCTTTGACCAGTATGAATGCCCTTCCTTATCTTTTTTGATAACTTTTGGTTGAAAGTTGATTTTATTGGATATTAGAATGGCTATTCCAGCTTGTTGCTTAGGACCATTTGCTTAGAACGTTGTTTTCCAACCTTTTACTCCGAGGAAGTGTCTGTCTTTGTTACTGAGTGTGTTTCCTGTATGCAGCAAAATGCTCGGTCCTATTCATGTATCCAGTCTGTTTGTCTTTGTCTTTTTGGGGGAATTGAGTCCATTGATTTTAATAGATATTATGGAAAAGTGATTTGTGCTCCCTGTTATTTTCATTGTTAGAGGTGTAATTATGTTTGTGTGACTATCTTTTTTTGGTTTGTTAAAAACTTTACTTTCTTGCTTTTTTAGAGTATATTTTCCCCCCTTGTATTGGTGTTTTCCATTTATTATGCTTTGTAGGACTGGATTTATGGAATGATAATGTGTAAATTTGGTTTTGTCATGGAATATCTTGGTTTCTCTGTCTATGATAATTCAAAGTTTTGCTGAGTATAGTAGCTTGGTCTGGCATTTGTGTTCTCTTAGTGTCTGTATGACATCTGTCCAGGATCTTCTGGCTTTTATAGTCTCTGATGAGAAGTCTGGTATAAGTCTGCCTTTATATGTTACTTGACCTTTTTCCATTACTGCTTTTAACATTGCATTTTCTATGACTGTTGTGTCAATGTTTTATATGGCATCTTCTGCCCCTGATATTCTCTCTTCTATGTCTTGTATTTTGTTGATGATAATTGCATCTGTGACTCCTGATCTCTTTCCTAGGTTTTCTAACTCCAGGGTTGTGCTTTTTTTTAATGTTTCTATTTGCATTTTTAGGTCTTGGATGGTTTTGTTGATCTACTCTGCCTGTTTGATTGTGTTTTCCTGTCAATCTTTAAGGGATTTTTGTGTTTCCTCTTTAAGGGCTTCTAGCTGTTTATCTGTGTTCTCCTGTATTTTTCCTTTTGTTTTTTGTTTTTTGTTTGTTTGTTTGTTTTTTTATTTTTTCAAGACAGGGTTTCTCCATATAGTCCTGGCTGTCCTGGAACTCATTCTGTAGACCAGGCTGGCCTTGAACTCAGAAATCTGCCTGCCTCTGACTCCCAAGTGCTGGGATTAAAGGAGTGTACCACCACCACCTGACACTCCTGTATTTCTTTAAGGGAGTTATTTATGTCCTTCTTAATGTCCTCTATCAACATCATGAGAAATTATTTTAGATCCTCATCTGGTGTGATGGTGTATCCATGAATTGCTATGGAGGGAGAATTGGGTTCTGATGATGCCAAGTAGCCTTGGTTTCTGTTGCTTATGTTCTTAACTTGCCTCCAGCCATCTTATTATATCTGACTGGATCCTGTCCTTCCTGTGTTCCTGATTGTTTTACAACACCTCAGAGTTCATTTGTGATCCTGGGATCCTGTGATTCTGTAATCCTATGATCCTGAGCCCATTAGAGCACCTGGGAGTGCAGCTTCCTTAGGTGTTATGGGACTGGCTGCAGAGTTTCCTTCCAAAGTCTGCTCAGGGCACCTGCTCAGACTGGAAGGATCAAGTTACTGGTTGGGCAGGGTTCCTATGTCCTTGGATCCCACTAGTCCCAATTCTTCCCAGTGTTGTTGGAACAGATGTTGTGTCCTTCTCACCTCTGATCCCATGATCCTGGGCATGTTAGAATGCCTGGGAGTAGAGCTTTCTCTGGGTATTGTGGGACTGACTGCAGAATTCACACCCAAAGTCTGCTCAGGGCACCTGCTCAGACAGGAAACCCAATTTTAGTACAATAAAAAGGAAAAAGATACTAAAGAGGGCAGGGGAAAATGAATTTCCATGGTCACCTCAGTTCAAACAGCATGGCTCTGAGAATGAGTTCTCTGTTTGTTGGAAGGGCTAGGCTAGGCACTTATCTGTGGGATTTTGTGGTTGCAGGAAGGTTTGTAGTTGCCTGGGTACCATAGAATGGAATACTGCCTAGTTCAATGGGGGAAAGGAACATATAGTAGGTCCAAGACTTTAACTTTGAACTCGGTGCTGAGGTAACAAAAAGTAGCACTGGCAGATTTTAATAACTTCTATCAGCTAGGTTGTTGGCCACAACTGGAGCCTTTGTAACAATCTTGTCAACACATGGAGACTGGCAGATAACTACAATTTTTTGGACTTTTAGCTTAAACAGCATCACACATGGCTAATTGTAGCAACTTCAAGCCACAAGTCCAAGTTGTAAGCATCCCCTAAAGTGGGATCCCTGGTGTAATCCCAGTGCTACCATGTTTGTGGTGGCTGCAGACTCACATTGTAGCACAGTTTTGCAGCATTGGTGACAGAAGCCTGCTACTGATCTGTGCATGCTTGACTCTCTTAGAACCAAGAAGAGTGCTTGAGAAACTGCTCAGTGGCCAGAAATTATAGAAAAAACATTTGGACTTATTCTATGTCTAGGAAGGACATTGAAGTACATTTTGAGGTATTCCTTCAGTTCTATTGAAAAAGATATGGGCAGCAGATTTGAAATGAACCCTGGCTTGACTTGTACTCTAAGACTGAAATAGGAGGTAACATGAAGCAGCAGAACTGGATTTACTCCACCATCTAGTGTTGAAGGAGTAAATGTAAATATGTTTATAGGAAATATGCAGTCTATTTTAAGACACTTTGAAAAGACAATCATATAACAAGATAGCAAAGACTATAATAAATAGCTAATTTTTAAAAGTACACAGGTATTTCAGTACAAACCATTAAGAGCTTCCAAAACCTAGGATGTCATCAACAGTCATAATAAGGCAACAGAAAAGGACCAGTATATGTAAATTATGATGTGGAGAATTCAAAATCTCTGTTTAGAAAAAAATACTATGCTTCAAGAAGATACGGAAAGGTGGTTTAATGTTTCCACATAAAATTGAAGAGATGAATGGAAGCATTTTTTTGAAAAGCAAACGGAATCCCTTGAACTGAAAAAACCCACATTAAGCAAGATTCAAAATGTGATAGAAGATATTGGTTGAAAGATATATCAGAGAAGACCTTAGTGATCTCAATATACACAATGAGAATCGAAGAAGAGAAAAATAGAGAAAAAGGAGAAAAATCACAGGGATTTATGACTGCATTAAAAGAGGAAATATAAATTCAGTGGAATTTGAGAATGGTCAAAAGGATAAAAAGGGAAGACAGCTTTTTCAGAAAAGTAATAACAGAAAACTTATCAAACCCAAGGAATAATGCAAATATCCAGGTACAAAAATCCCAAAGTCATCAGAGATATTTAAGTGAACCAAATATACAAGGAAGGTATTATTATTAATCTCTAAAAGGGAAAGAATGGGAGATGTCTCAAAGAAGCAAGACGAAAACAAATAGCATAGAAAGCCTTTTCAATTAGTCTAACAGCACACATCTCAACAAGAACTTTATGGGGCTGGAAACTTCCCCATGGTTCAGGCAACAACAAGGAGGAAAGGGTAGAAAGAATGTAAGTGACAGTTTGAGGAAGAGGTTCTGAAAAGCTATCTTCTGGACATGCTAGTGCTGTTGTACCCTGTGATAGTTGGAGTTCACAGCAGCAGACATAACCCATACAAGACCTGTGTAAGACTGACCTATGAACACCTCAGCATAGATGGGGATGGCTCAGAAGGCCACACTTCTCCCTGGGGAAATATAGGCAGTGAGTGGTGGTCTAATGTAGCTGCTGGTATAGCCACTGGTAAATTATCCTGGCTGAAGTCAATAATCCATCTATACTCAGGCAGGCAATTCTAATTGAATGATGTTGGCCATAGACAACAATAAAAAAGCATCAGAGTAGGAAGGAGATTTTGTTGGGAAGAACATCACATCATTGTCTCTCAGAACTCTGAATTAAATAGCATTAACAGTAAGTTATGTCTTGCGAGCACCATAACATTGCATCGTATTATCCCATTTTCAACTGATTTTGTAACTTTAAGTTGCTCTTTATATTTCCTAAGTCTCAGTGCCAAAAATATGTATTTAACATCCTTCTTTACACCATGTCTTTCTTTTTCAAGTGCTTTCTGCAACCACATATGTATTGTTAGGTTTGGTTAGGGGCTGTACCAACAATGCTCACCTGCAGCTGCCCTCACAGTGGAAGTGAAAAAAACAATGGCAGGCACTAGTTATGATTCTTTTGAGTTCATAGTTCTCATCTCCCCAAAGTGATTTTACCAAGCAACCTAAGCAATCAGTGTCTACAAGTGGTACAAACACTTGATGGATACACATTCCTAGATAGTAGAACTTTTTCCACTTTCGCTGCCATCCATTAATCAGGGATGGTTTGCCCTACAAGCAACTGTTCTGAATGGCTCATCTACTAAATGGCACAGCGAAACCCCTTCTCTAAGACACCTATAACAGAGAAATCACTCTTTTGACTTGTGGCTCTGAGCTCTCCTCAGAGCTCTAGCTATGGTACGTTCTCATGGTATTAAATACAATCAGAGAAAGTTTTTTTTAGAGAATATTGAAAGGTTATAAATCAAAGATAAAAAGAAAATCCCAGAAGAGTTTAGTTTTGTTGTTGTTGTTGTTGTTGTTGTTGTTGTTTTGTTTTGTTTTGTTTTTGTTTACCAGCCAGGCATAGTATGGATGTTGTTACTACACTACATGTCACTAGCCAGCAGTGCATATGGTCCCACCCCTTTCCTGTGTCCACCCTCCTAACTCAGCACAGTGTCCCTCTCAATCTCCATGGTCTACTTACTAAGTAACATGTTCTTTCTTGATTTAGAAAAACAACGTAACATCTCTTTACAGAAACTCATTTCCATGAATACAAGTTTAAACACAAGTACAGAAAGAAAGTCTTAAAGAAACATGGAAATGAACGCTTGCTGTATATTTTTTTTTTCTATCTCTCTTTAGTGAAAGTTCCCACAAGGTACAGAACGCATTTTGCTTATACACTAAACCCTTCCCAGTACTCTAATTGGGTTAGTAGTCACTGATGCTATACTGATTCCCCACATTCTAGAGCATATATTAACTGTATGCTTAGAGAAAATTGCTTAACATTTGTACTTTGCTACTGATTGCTAGAAAAATGGAGTGATAACCCCATCCACTTCAGGAGATTTTAAGCAATGAATACATGAGGCATCTCAGATGACACGCGAAATGACTGCATATATGGAGCTATGACAAATCTTAGCTAGTTTTAGGTTTGTCAGTCAAGGGAACAACCTATGTCTTGTCAGAGCTATACGTGCATCTCCTACAGGCTTGTGAGTGCCCTCTATGGATAGGGTAATGGAATATAATACAAGAGAGGTGATTTGGGAATTATTGTTAAACTAGTGTGTGGTGAAATATTTAGAAAGTGGGAGAAAGCATTCTGGGGGTTGATTTTGTATCTGCAGTGGTTTAGGAGCATCATACAGAGCCTCCCTTCCTTGTTCCTGGTGAATGCTGCTCTCTAGGCTGCTGCAAGCTGCATGGCCTCAAAGGCATATCAACAGCAGATAACCTGACTGTGACTTCCTACGGATCATGGTACCCAGAGCTGGAATGAGCTTTATCTCCTGAGTCTGCAGCACAGTGTAGACATAGAGTAGTTAATGTGCAATTTGCCTGTTGTTTAGACTGTGCAGACGAAGGGGTAGAGGTATGTAAAGGTTAAGGACTGGGCCAAGGTTTAGTGTTGACTCAGTTTATTGGGCTATTGAACTTTATCAGGGAGATTACAACATAAATTTTGCCTATTATGTGCTCACAGTAAAATGACAGCCTAGAATTACTGCTTTCTAAAGAGGGTCTTATTCTTCCTGGACATGAACTTTAAATGTAGATGTGCTATCATGTAACACACGTCCTTAAATCTTCTCCAGATTAAAATAAACTGAATTTAGAGGACTTTCAGATTTGGAATGGAAACAGTTCTTTAACAAGCCCCCTCCTTTGATCCCAGTAATCAGGCAGCCATTCATCTTTATGGCCTCCTTGCTTTGCTCTAGCTTGTGAAATTCCAGAGTGACACATCGCAGTAGCCCCAGAGCATTGCTGTGTGGCCAGAGGGTTGAGTCTCCTTTTGTTCAATGTCAGAAGCATTTATTTCAAGATCCAGTTAAAATTCTTCTCCTTTCAAAACCCTTCAGGGAACAGTTTCTTTCTGTTCAGAACATGTTTGGTTTTTTTTTTTTTTTCCTACCAACCTCCGGTTTATGTGACTTATTTCCTATCTCTTTGAAGGGGCTGAAGCCAGTAAAGAGACAAATCAGGGAATCTCTGGCTTTGTCAAGTAGCCCTCCTTCACATTCCTATTGTAATAGGTTTTAGGGTTTTGTTTTTGTTTTTTTGTTTTTTTTTTTTTAACTTTGAAAATTTAACAAAAAAACCCCTATTTTTCCATAACCACTAATTAGTTTATAATTTATTAGATAGTATCATATGAAACCCCATTATAATATGTTAAATACCTTCAGTCTGAGAGAAACAGTGAAGTAAAACAAAGAATGAGGGAAACAAAAAGAAAAATGGTTCAAAAAACAAAGTCTCTACCAAATAAATAAAGAGATAAAAATAAGATAATATCCTTTCTACTTTCCTACAAAATATCTCAATAAAAGAGAATCTTAGTAACACAGCCAATCCCACCCCAAGGTACAGTGGAAAAACTGCTGAAAGTAAGAACTTTAGTCAACTTAAAGTTAATTCTTGCTATCAAACAAAATTTAGCAATTTTCATTAGCACCTTTATTAATAATGTAACACTAGGAACATAATACCATTTTATTTAGGCAAATAACTTTATTAGGGATGAACTATCCTGTACTGAGTAAGAGGAC
>JADRCD010127232.1:0-10287 GCA_019843815.1 Montemys delectorum | reverse complement strand
GCCTACAGGATTCTCATTCTCTCTTTAAGGATCCAACCTTAGCACTGAGCCTTTCTCCATACTGCTTCCACGTATAGAGAGAAGGAGCTATACCTTCCACTCTTCTGTAAACACCAGGAAAGCGATGTGCCCTGCTGTCTTAATTCTCTCATTAGTCCAAAGAGAATATGTTTTAATACTTTAGGATTTTCTTTTTGTCTTGTTAAAAAGGGAATAAAAAGGTTCTAGAGTCTTTATGTCTGCACTGCTCTGGTAATACAATTTTCCACATTCTCAACAAAAGTTAATGTCATATAGATTGATTTTTAATATCAAACGTCAAAGATGGTAATTGAACTGATAAAAATGTCAACCATCTGACTCTACCTTGAGAAATGACTGTGAGAAAACACAATGCCTTCTTATGGTTACAACACAATCCTCAATAAGATCAGTCACATTCTTAGTTACAGTGGAATGTTAAGCCGACACCATAAGGCCCTGTCTATACACATGGAACTGAGAAGTAATTGTCATGTCTCCTCTGTTATCTTGACAATCTTTGCCATTGGTCATTTTCTTTAATATTTATGTTTCAATTTTCATATCATTGCAGGGTTCGTATCTGGTTTTTCTTGTTTGTTTTCTTCAAGTGAGAAAGAAATAAGGGGCATCCAGTTGTGTGGGTAGAAATGTAGGAAAGATCTGAAGTTGGGAGAGGGGAAATGTGATCAGAGGATGTCTGATTCACATTTAAAAATTCAATTAAAAATGGTGCACAGGGCTAGCAAGATGGCTTGGTAGGTAAAAATGCTATTTCTCAAGCCAGAAGTCTTGAGTTGGTTTGCCCTCAAAGATCTAACTTAAAATTAGCTGAATGCAAGTTTCACCCACTGACAAATTCAGTACTAATATGGAAAGATTGAGAGAAGATAAGGCAGTTTTTTTATGCTTGTTAATTTACTGTGTGGCAAAAATCTGATAGTTTCTGTCTCAATAGATAGACATCATCAACTTATTTCTTTTTTTTTTTTTAATTAGGTATTTTCTTCATTCACATGTACACTTTCCCTCTCCCATTTTCCCCTCCAAAACAAACAAACAAACAAACAAACAAACACAAGAACAAACCCCTTCTGCCTCCCCCATTTCTTAAAGTTATCCTCTTGGGCAGGCTGTGACATTCATACACACTTACATGCATTCATAACACAAACAATGATAAATTATTAATGAAACACAAAAATTCAGAGTGACAGAGGTTTATTATTGCTTTCTGAGACTTGAGGCAACACCCTATACAGAACTCGCTAAAGAACGATTAGGGTGTCAATGGTGCACTGTAGATAGAACATACTTTTTCTAAGCAAGTCTTCACATTTTGTTCCTTGTGCACAATGCACTTCAGGACAAATTCAGGATGTTTGCTGTCTGGTAAGCTTAACCCGTGAATTTGCAGACATAGGGCAACTTCACCTCACATGTATTATCTCTCCATCTTAGAAATCCTGAGAAGAAAAAGGAGGTTAAGTAATTGAGGACCTTGAATCTTGGGAGACTTAAAAAAGGAACACTTCAATGCATGGCCTCAATTTGAAAGTCACTCCCTCATACCGACTAGTGTTGCAATCTAGGGGAAGGAGATACTTAGGAAGCCATGAAAGAAGATGAGAGAGAGAGAAAGAACACATTCCATTTCATAGCTCACAGCTACCCAGGGATGTGAGAAGAGGGGTATGCACTTTGGTAATGTTGCTCTTCTTTCTTACCAGAAGATCTTGACAAGCTGCCACAGAAACCACGGTCTAAGGCAGTAGATGGGTTCCTCTCCCAGTTAAAGTAATTCATCACATCATTGTTACTCCACTCCCATCCGCCTCCATTGGGTTCTGCACCCTAGAGAGGAGGTGAGCAGATGAAAGGAAGGGTCCAAAGTTCTGCATGTATGTAACCATCAATGAAACCCTGCATTCCTGCCCAACCTCCCTGAACCTGAGTGATCGTATGCAGCTTTCAAGGGCACATCAATAGAAATTATTCTTGTCTTCATGTCTATTTATAAACACAGAAACTACAGATGGAATTAGTACCCCCTTAATTTGTTCAAAATATAAATGGTACTAAATCAACAATTTACTTTAAAATGGAAGGAAGGTGGTTATTCTATTAAGAGAAAATATAGATTGCCTCTTTATTACTGTGCCTCTTGACTGTTTGTGTGCATGCTCCCTGAAACTGAGTGAAGATGGTTCCAAATATTCATATTGACCTCTGTAGAAGTCAATAATAAACACATGAACTTTGTCTGAAGTCTAAGACCCTCATAAAGCTCAGCTCTACAACTGTTCCTGATGGTTTCCCTAGTTCCAATATCATGCAGGGTCTGATCTCTGTCTTTCAGGGATCACTCTGGGGAGGCATAGATAGTGTATGTCCACATGATAATAGGATTGAGAGAAAACAGAGAAGAGGATATCATACCAGAGTCGGGTCATGGAGCCCAATCCATGTATACTGGTAGCTGTTCCCTGTGCTCTTCACCATGGAGGACAGGAATGAAGCTTCAGCTCCATTGAGCACAGATACAAGGTGTCCTTCGGGCCTCTTCTGACAGGCCAGCTATATGAGGATCAAAAAAAAAAAAAAAGAAAGAAAAAAAGAAAAGGAGATTTTAGATTTCACTGGAAGACCTATGTAAGTGAAAGGAGAGGTTATCTTTAAAGTCAGCTATTCTCAGACAGAAGGAACTAGAGAGATTGGAACTTAACATCCCCCCCATGTTCCTTATGTACTCGCTCCTTCCCAGTGCTTACTTCTGCATCGAACCAGGTCTGTGGTATCTGAAACAAGGCATAGCAGTAGGAGCCATAAGCCTGGGAGCCCTTGGGGCAACTAATGCGTGCAGAGGGTATTTTCTTGGGAGAGTCTTCACCTGGAGTGGAATGAGAGAAACAGACCAATAGAGTGAGATGAAAAATGTGATTTAGATGGAAGGTCAAAATAGGTATATTTTTGTAAATTATCTTTTGGAAGAAAATCAATATCAAACCTTCCCATAGTCTTTGAAAAAAATTGTGATGAACAGACATAGTAAATGGTGCAGCATCATTTTTTTTTCTTGGTCCATGACTCTACCAACTTTGGGCAGAGAGGCTTAAATTTAGTTGTTCATCTTTCTTCTTCTATAGAGTTCATTATTAAACATCATATTTTCCCCTTTAATTTTTGCATCATAAATTATAGCATCCTGACAAAATGATAAATCTTGTCTTTCCACAGTGATAGACCACTATGATACCTTCTCCAACTAATGGCATGGAGGAAGGCTGGACAGTAGTGAAGTTGTAGGCAATTTACCCGTGTGGATTTTCCTCCTAATTACAAGAGACTTTCCTGTATTGAAACATTTGAAAGGGCTCACCACTACAGGCAAAGAGCTCTTACCTTGTACCTGAGATAAGAGCATCAGGCAGGAGAGCAGCATCCAGGACATGATGGAGAGGGCCGTGCGAGGCAGCATCTTGTCTGTGAGGGAGGAACAGCCAGAGTAACTCCAGGTAACGTAATGGTGACAATATTTAGAGAGAACCATACCTCCCCTTCCTGGATTAACTCTCAAGGAAAAATCATCCTGTCTTTCTCCTGTGATACAGGAATTAAGTGGAAATTGATGACTTTTCTTCTCCCTTAAAGCTTACTAAATACCCCAAAATACAAATCTCTGTGTTGTCCAAGGACACAGACACCCGTCCTGTGTGTGAGAGATGAACATTTCCTCTCATCATCTTTTAGCTTCTCCTTACCTCTCTTCCAGAGATCTGGATGGTTTGTCAGGACAGAGGTGACTGTGTTTTTATAACAAGATTTGAGGGAGGGTCATCATAGTGAATAACTGGAACTCTGATGTGGGCTAAAATGGTAGGTACCATTTGGCATGGACTCAAAGAGTTTCCAAGAAAGGGCAGACAACTCTTCTGGTAACAACTGATAATTGTCATAAATATTACCTCCTTCCTGTTAGCAGCCCTGCTTTACCTCAGGTGTGAGTGAAATTTGAACCATCCACACCCTCTTCCAGATATTCTGTTCTGGGAAGCATAAGCAAACAATGGGAGCATTGGGACACACATTATGGTGTGACAGAGTTTATAAAGTATTATTACCCCATCAGTTAAGGAAAATAAAACTACTTAGTTAAGGAAAATAAATATGAATGTACTTAGAATCAATTTGGAAAATTTCACTCGTATAGAGATTTCTTAATATTCATCTGGAAGTCTAAAAATTAGTAAGAACTTAGCAGATTAAAATTTTTAGGTGTAAATTAATTGATTAAAAGTGATAAATTCATACTAAATGAAGAAATGATTATTTTAGATATGTTGATAAAGCTCCATATCATTATGTAAAGTCAGCTTTTAATAAGTAAACATTCTTGTACAAAACTCAAAAAAAAATCACCTCAACAAATTTACTCCTCATGCATTCCTCCGAGGTTAGCAATAAGTCTAACTTCATTGTATCCTAACCTGGTAATTTTTTTTTTTTACCTTGGAGACCCATCCCCAGACTGAGATCTCACAATACCAGGCATCTTGTGGACCCTTTTACAATAGCTGTGTACTTCTACTCTTGATTCGTAGTGAGTGTTCATTTTCTGTTTTCACAGTGTAACATTATACTTATGGTATCATAGATCATGTTCCATAGCTTTGGTTAAGTCCAGGTCACCAGTCTATGTTCTTCTTGTATACTTGTATACTTGTAAGTAGTAAATAACCTTTGTCAGTCAGGCCCTGTGGCACAGATCTGCAATCCAAACTACTCAGGATGCTTAGGTAGAAGGGTTGCAAGTGTAAGCATGACCTGACTGTGCTAGGAATAAGTTTAAGCCAATCTGAGTATCTTATTAAAAGCCTATCTCAAAGCAAAAAGTACAGAGAGAGAGACCTGACATAAGCATTTGCCTACTGTGTGCAAAGCCTTGGGATGCATCCGCAGTGGCACGTGCACACAAAGAAGACATCATGACTTTGAAATATATTTGGCTTTGATTAACAGAAAATTAGTTATCAGAACTAAATACCAAATCTTGTGTACATTTGTTTGATAGTCTTTAAGACTAGAAAAACAAAAACCCAAAATACCCAAAAAAGTATAATAACAATGTAACTAACTCTTTTGTGTAGGGTACTTTGTTTTTTTTACCTGAAAAGAAAATTGAGAAATGTCAGTTGTTCACCTGTAAAGTTTATTAACATATATTAAAAGTGATCGATGTGAATGAGTAAATACATACTTTTAAAATGCCCCATCATTGAACTTCTAACAATTTCATTAGCAAAATGGAATTTGGGCCCTTGATAACTTTTAGAAATACCATTTTGTCCTATTGATAATGTTGTTAACCTTCAAAAGCTTTTGAGTTTCATGAGATTCCACTCATTAATTGTTAATTTTAGTGCCTGAGCTATTAGTGTTCTGTTCGGGTAGTTGTCTCCTGTGCCAATATGTTCAACATATTTACCCAGTATCTTTTCTATTAGATTAAGTGTGTCTGGTTTTATATTAAGGTCTTTGATCCACTTAGATTTGACTTTTCTGCAGGGTGATAGATATGTATCTACTTAAATTCTTCTACATGAAGATATCTGGTAGACTAGCACAGTTTGTTGAAAATTCTTTTTTCTATTGTATATATTTGGCTTTTTTGTCAAAAGTCAAGTGTCCATACGTTCATAGATTTATTTCAAGGTCTTTGATTCCTACAGAATGGAGAAATAACAATCCTACATCCTAGAGAGGATTACTGTGAAAAATACATAATGAACTCAAGAAATTTAGACATCAACAAAGCAAAAACACAATTAAAAATGGGGTACAGAAATAAACAGAATTCTCAAAAGAAGAATCTTGAATGACACAGAACCACTTAAAAAATTTCAACACCCTTATTCATTAGGGAAATGTAAACCAAAACAACTTGGAGAATCCATTTTTACCTATCAGATTATACTAAAATCAAAAACTCAAGTATCAGCACATGCTGGCAAGGATGTGGAGCAAAGGGAAGACTACTGGATTGCTGATGGGAGTACAAGCTTGTACAACCACTTTGGAAATCAATTTGGCAGAAAATTGAGAAAACCCATCTATAAAACTCCTGGGCATAGATCTCAAAGATATCCCACCATATAACAAGGACACATGCAAAACTACATTCATAGCTTTAATTTTAATAGTTAGAAACTGTAAACAACCTTGATGTCCCTCAATTGAAGAATACATAAAGAAAATGTGGTACATTTTCTATATACTTTTACACAATGGAATACTATTCAGCTATTAAAAAAAAAGATATAAAATTTTCAGGTAAATAGATGGAAGTTGAGATTATCATCCTAGGTAAACCAGACCCAGAAAGACATGCATAGTGTGTACACACTTATTGGTAGCATTAGATATAAAGTTCATGATACTCATGATACAATGCACAGACCCAAAGAAATTAAGTAATAAGGAGAGCCCAAGGGAAGTTACTTGAATGTCACTCAGAACAGGAAACAAAACAGTCATTGGAAAAGGTTGGAGGGAGGGTTCTAGTTGGGAGATGAGGTAAGAAGGTGAATAGGGATTGGGGTCAGGTGTGGAGAGGGGGAGCAGAGTGGGCTTGGAGAAAGAACAGAAACCAGGGGGAGCATGTCTGGAACTAGGCAGAGACATGGGAAGATGGGAAAATTTCTAGGAGTGTATGAGGGTAACTCTAGCTGAGAAACATACCAGTTGGGGATATGGAGACAGAAGTGGTCACCTCCTATAGCCAGGAAGGACTTCAAGTGGAGGGAGGGAACATCAGCCCATTCACAAAACTTTCAACTCAAAATTTGTCCTGCCTTCAATATGTACAGGGATTACCATGGACCAGAGATTGAGGAAGCACCCAACCAATAACTGGCCCAAAGGAATTTATTCCTTGGGAAAGTCTCATCCCAAATTGGTACTCAAAGAAGTGTTCTTGCTCTGGAAAGAGAAGTGAAGGAGTTGGGAGGGAAGGAATTGGTAAGGGTAGGGCTGGGAGAAGGGGAGAGCTGTTGTCAGGATGTAAATTAAATAAATAAACTATTAAATGATTTAAAAAGAATGTATGCGACAAGGTCCAGGACCTACCCTAGCAGCACAGTGTATCAGTGATTGCCAAACCATGAAAGGGGCTCTCTGAATTAATAATTTGAAATTTTCACAAATTTTATAACTTAAAATTATCCCAAAGTATAATTTTAAAAGATTTTTGTCAATAAATGAGATAATATTATGGGGACATTGGAATAATGTGTATAGCCAAACTGGAAAGATGTTGAATAGCTGACAAAAAAATAACCATGTGACTATGTATACACATACATGTATTTTTCATTTGTTATTTTAAATAGACAAAACCAAATTGGAGTTTTTAAAGCTATCTATATATATTAAAATCAAAATGAAGCCAATATGATTCTAAATTTATAGGACGTCATAAGATATTTATATAACAATTTCAAAACTCAGAGTTTTGAGTGGAGGTTTATCACAAAACTAAAAAAAAAAAATCTCCAAAACAATTTGAAAAATATTAAGAATGCAAGAAATCTCTTTAGTCAATACAATTTACAGTGTTGAGAAATGTGTAGCAACTACTTCCAAGGAAAACAATAATGAGAAATAGATTTTATGTTGTATGACAGAGATTCCTCAGCAACCTCAAGAAGGTAAAAGGCCCTGTGATACAAAAGGCTTCAACTCAGCAAACACATATAAGGAAATTAAGCAATATAGAAATCAAAAGACATGAAGAGCAGCTGTAGAACCAGTATTGACTCCTGATTTCACTAAGCCAAAGAGGGAACACTGATTAAGAGATCAGCCAGCACACACACATTTTTTTTATCCCTTAGAGCATTGTCATCATTCATTTCACCTGCTATAATCACCCCTAAAGCATGTTAACATTATTTCTTTAAGAATATATTTTACTTAGTCTAGGTTAAAAATAGAAAAATAATTGTATCTTCTTCTTGCCTTTCCAAAACTTTTCTTGGAAGAGCTGTGTCCCTGGACTTCTGCCATTCCTCTTCACCCTGGAGATCCTTAATATTTATAGCGGGATACAACTGAAAATCAATCCTGAAAAGTTTTGCCACAATAAGTCTTTATTTCTCCTTTGAATATACTATTTCTTCTAATAAAAATCCACTTGATTTGTTTTCTCTGCCATCACATTTCCTAAGTTATTCTATTTGATTTTCTTTTTGAAAACCTTGATTACTCTACTTCCTCTACATGAAAGCTATTTCCAAGGTGGCTGACATCTGTCAGAATTTTTAAAGCTTCCCTTGGTAATCTGAATACTGAATATCATACATTAAGATTAGCTTGTAATAATAAGGAATAGTAAGTAATACTGGAGGTTGCAATGAATAAGCAGAAACTAAAAGCTCTTGGTGGTTCTCCAAATATTAGATGGATTATTTTCTTGGTCACTTCAAATTTCTAATTAGCCTAAATAAAATCTACTTGTTTGAAAGATGTTCAAATGGTTTTTGTACTAATAATACAATGATTCATAAGATTCACCATATCAGCACTAACTATATATCTAAGTTACATTTTACATAAATCTTTTTCAACGGTAGATAGTAAATGAAGGAAGAAAATGACTTTTCCCAGAAGGGGCAATGTCTTCAACTCCTCATGTCATAGCTGTCCATGAGCTGACTTCACATAACACAGTCCAAGGTTAAGCCTGTATGATTAGGCATTTCCCCTTTTGCCTGGATGGAACTGAGAAGTACTCTTCAGTTCACAATTAGCCTCCTCTATAGCCTTTTACTATAAAATAAAAATACAACACAAAAGCACAAGTGTATGAATTAAAATTTTTATTGTTCTTTGGAAACTGAAGACACCACACACAAAGAGAAGAACAGAATAATTAAGAGGAGTAGGATGGCGAAATGCAGGATAGGAATCAGAATTGTGAGGCTTCATATTTGTCTCTTTATGACAAGATTACTGAAAACTTTTGCTTGCTGACCTCTTCTTCTTACCATTCCTCACATTTGCAAATACCTCACACATGGAATCTCTCCACTTCAGAAATCATAGAGTGAGAAGACATAAATTATGGAGGTGGGACTTGTGGACCCAGAAAAGCTGTATGTTTGATTGTGATCCAAGTCCTAACATAGGACAAGCAGATAGAAAGAAAAGAGATGAGAAAGGACAAAGCAACAAGTAATTTCATGGATGCGAGTAATTTCCAATTCTAAGACCTTGGACTAAGGCAGACAAAACAGAAAACACAACTCAGGTATTTCCTATTCCTTACATGAGCATTTTGACACATCCCTTCAATAACCATGGTCTGGGCCAATAGAATGATTCCTCTCCTGTTTGAAGTAACTCAATATACTCGTGTTACTCCCTTTTCATACACTTTTACTGGTTCTTGACCTTATCAATGGAGTCACCTGAAGAGAATTTCCATTAGGCTCTCTGTTCAATGATGCCTTTAGCTGGAAAACTGAGTTCTCTCTTCACCTTCATAGAGCTTAGTTTGCTCACCCACATGCTACTAAGAGTAAGTTCAATCTGAATTATTCACTCTCATTACCAAATCCCAAAAAAGTTACTGTAAGTATTTGGAAGACATTGATATTTGTGCTTTCCCCTAAATAATATATATTGTGTATATGTGGTTTCCTTTGCAACTGGAAAGTTAATATCTAAAGAGAAATTATAGATCATATCTCCATATGAGTTCACTGGGAACCCTCCATGCAGCCATTGAAGCTTAGAGAAGAGATATCACAGATTTTACCTGAGAAAGGCATAAACAATAAGTATAGACTCATACACTTTGTCTAAGGAAGAGGATGATCACAGATCTCGGCAACTAAGTTGGCAGTGGGCACTTCCTTTTAATGAAGTGTTCATCCAGCATCTGAGATTAGTGTCCTCTGAGGTTCTTCTGTGGGAGACACAGAAAGTGTGCCTGGACAACAACATCAATTGAGAGGACGGAGAGAGAGAGGATGGAATTGCATCAGGATGGCATCAAGGAGATTCATTCAGATGTGTTGACAGTTGGACACAATTTGTAACCATAGAAGACAGGACAGAAGTCTCAGCTCTGTTGAATAGAGATAGGACTTTTCCCACCTGCTTCTTTTGAAAGGGAGAAGAATAAGAAAAAGTGTCCTGTCATGACAAATGGAAGGGCAGAGGTAAGTAAAGGGAGTGGGTTACGAAAAAAAATGTGTTTTCATG